>JAVJIF010031422.1:0-107715 GCA_038442645.1 Agave tequilana | reverse complement strand
TTAAACTAAGTCGAAATACAAAATCTTGCTATAAATTAAATATAGAATTTAAAATTAAATTGATTCTTTGATCTTTCATAAAACTCATAGAAAAATATGCATTTGTGAACTGTGAAGATATTTGGGATATTGACTCAAACTTTCATGCCATTGATTTATGTATATTTATTTTTTTCTTTTTCTTTTTTCTTTTTTTCTTTTTCTTCTCTTAGTTTTCTTAGGCTTCTTTTTTACCCGGGTAGTGAGCCTTTAGCGTTGACTCCCAAACAAGATAATCTAGGGCACCAGATGAGAAAACATTGCTCGGACTTAAGGACTCGAGTAAAGAAGAACACAAAACTAAAGGGGATTATTTTATTTACTTCACCATTTTAGGTGTGAATAATCATGCTTCCTGAGGTATAATTAACCAACTTCAATAAGTGGTTTTTATTATCATTATTTTTTAATATTTTTTATAACATTCTCAGTCTTTGTTTCAATCCTAAAAATTGTGTAAGTGTAAAGTGCATAAATCTAAGGCAAAAAATTTAAGATCAAATTATCTTTCCAATCTTACTTCCTTATCCTAAAATTTAAACAAGATCTATTATTTTGACTTGGTTTAAACTTTCATAATTTTAGGTCTTCCTAATTCTTAAGATAATCTTAATTTTCTTAAAAAATAAATCAAAACTATTTATCTTGTTTTAAAAGTTTTGTACATGAAAAGAAAAAGTTTCTATACAAAATTTAAAAAATTTCCTAAAAAGAAGTGTAAAAGAAAGAAAATTTAAAACAACCTACGTTAGTAAACCCTCCCCCACACTTATACCATGCATTGTCCTCAATGCATCGTGAATCTGTATATACAAGAAACAAATGAGAAGGAAAGGAAAATTACCTCGTGGTGGTGGCTCCGGTGGTGGTCTGATTGGGCCAAGCGTTACTACCCAATCAAGATAATGTGAAATTCCAGGAACCCACTAATGTGTTGGCCCAAAGGCCTTCCACTCTAGTTTTGATGATGATTAACTCATGTAGTTATGTGTACTAATAATCTTGTGTTATTTAGTTTCAGATCATTAATCAAGTTATTAGTTGGTGATTAGCTTCAACAAGATGATTTGGAAGCTTTCACATGTTGATTCAAGAGCCCGAGCGTCAAAGAACATATATAGCACTTGCTCGGTGGATCAAAGAGTTTTAGATCGAGTCGGCTTGGAGATTGCGCTCTACAAGAAGACATCGGTACCTTAGTTTAGTTTTGTGTTTAGATCCAAATTGTAAAGATTAGAATAGTATGATATTCTCAAGTTCACAACACACACGTTTCATGTTTTGGTTTTCGGTTTTTGGTTAACCGATCTTGGTTTGCATGAATAGATATTATATCAAAACAAGTTTACATGATTTAATGTATAATAGATTTGTTCTATATACATGCATGCTTCAACTCTTAGACAAACTACTTTGATATACCTATTTCATGTGTTTTAGGTTTTGTGTTTTAACAAAACTTATTTTTGGAATTAAAGACAAAAACTATGATATATATATGTTTCATGTATATTGGATTTCTATCCATATGCATCTTGCTTCAAAGTGTTTAAATATCATGTTTTTGTATTTGGAAGAGTTTTGGACAAAACGTATTTTCTATTCAAAATCCAAGTTTTAGAAAATACAGTTTTTAGTTTTTGATAAAAATGATAAGACACAAAATAGTTCATATTGATTGATATTTGAGCTAAACTTTTTACCACATGTTTATATATCAATGCAAAATGATAAAACTATTTTTGGTGATTTTTAGGAGTGTTAAAAGATTTTTCAAAATATTTTTAAACTGTTTTTCTGACCTAGTTTTCTGTTCCAGGCTTCAACCAGTCGACTAGTCTTCTGACAAGTCGACTTGGGATGAAGTCGGTCGACCGGGTCGGTCGACCGACGTGCACAGATCTGTGCACGTTTGGCAGACACAGGGACGGTCGACCGTCAGGGTCGACCGGGTCTGAGAGCAGAGCTCTCTGTTTGTTTGGGTCGACCGGGGCGGTCGACCGGTAGCTGCCAACGAGCAGAATTTGACCGTTGGACGGTCGAACGGACCGTCGACCGGCAGTGTATTTCTGGCATTTTCTGCTGCCAACGGCTATATTTTTCTAGGGTCTATAAATACCCCATTTGTGAGAGTTTTTCTCTAAGAATTTTTGTGCGAATTTTTTCCTACTCTCTGGTGTTTTCACAGCAATCAAAAGAAGTTTTTAAACTCATATTGAACAATCTATTTGGAGTTTTTGCTAGGGTTTGGAAAACCAAAGAAAGGGTTTTTGGGAAAAGAGTTTTGATTCAACTTCTATATCTTGGTTTCAGTTTTTCCCAAGGATTTTTCTTTGTGATTTTGATTTCCATTCCATTGGTTTTCTCCACACTTGAGCTAAAATCTACTATCTCTTCTATAAGATCTTTGTGTTGGAGAAAGAGATTGTTTGTGGTTGTTTGTTAGACCACCAAGTTAAAAACCCAATCTTTGCTTGGCTTTGTGCCTTGGGTTGTATCCCTCAAGTTGTGAGGTGATCCTTGTTTGCTTTGTGCTAATCCCTCAAGTTGTGAGGTGATTGTTTGTTGGATTGGAGCTTGCCTCAAGGAGGAGGTTGTGGTTGTAAAGAGAGAAGTTGAGTACTCCTTGTGAGAGTTCTTTGTGGACTAGCTAGTGGATTAGAAATCCTTCGTGTGTCGAAGGCGGGGATGTAGAGCTGGGTGCTCGAACCTCGAAATATATCTTGTTGTTTGCGCTTGATCCATTGACTCTCTCTATCTCTCTCTTTACTTTGTGCCTTGCAACTATTCATATTGTGCATTCATAATTGCTTGGCTTGGTTGTGTGTGCATCACTTGTTGATTGCACTTGAGTGTATTGCATTAAGTTTTTAAATTCCGCATTGAGTTCATAGATTAGCTATATCACCTATTCACCCCCCTCTAGGTGATTTTCAATTGGTATCAGAGCCTACGCTCCTGATATTTAGTTTAACCACCTAGGAGTGAGATCTTGGTTTGCTAATCTTCATTTGCATTGTTCATTTGCACACATTTAGGTTGCACTCATGGATAGCCCTCCTATGTTTGACCATATTAGACTTGATGCTTGGAAGGCCAATATGAGTAGACATTTAAAAAGCCTAGGACATCTAGTTTATCAAGCCTCCACTCAAGAATCATTCCCTAATAGTAGTAAACGCAAAAAAGGCTAATGCATTAGCACTTAGAGCACTTAGAGCATCTCTTAGTGAACATCTTTTACCGGTGTTTGATCATTATGACTCGGCTTTTGCAGTTTGGAGCTTATTGTCGTCTCCCGAGCTTCCAAGGATTATCAACAAGATGAGGAGATCTATGAGAGAAAAGTCCGAAGAGCATTGCTTCATGGTCCAAGGGAATAACTCCCTTAAGGTACAATCGGACACTCAATTAGATGATAGCTCTAGTTCCTATTGCTATGGATGTTTAGAAGTTCAATCTTTAAATTTGGAACTTACTCAAAAGCTTGAAAATATCTTGGAAAAACACAATCTTTTGAAAGAGGATAACCTTATTTTGAAAAATGAATTAAAGAATTTGTGTTCTAATTTTGAATTAGTTTTGCAAGAGAAGGAAGAGATCACTAGTGAACGTGACTCACTAAGATCTCAACTAAACCTTGCCCTTAATTAGATTGAAGGTTTGAAAAGCAAAAATGATTGTGATGATGTTGTGAAGCACAATGAGATTTTATCTTCAAAATTGGATTCTACTTTTAAAGATAACCTTATTTTGAAAATAAAATTGATTCAATTACAAAAGAGTTGGATTTGGTTTTAAAGAAAAATGAATCTTTGAAAATTGAAATTGATTCTCATGTGTGCCATGCTAGTGTAGCTTCTACTTCTTGCACACCTATTGCATGCTCCACTTTATCTTCAAGCATTGAAAATGACATAAGTATTTTGAAGAAAAGTGTTGATTGTTTGGGCTCCACTTTGAGCCAATGTGCCATGAACCACACTCGTTTGGAATCCTTGGTTCGTAAGAAACAAGTTCCAACTTTGCATGCACAACCCACATGGCATACACATACTTTTCACGGACAAAACCATGACATGTATGCTCATGTGTACACATGTACACATTGTGGCCGAAAAGGCATCTTGCTAGATTTTGTTATGATCGTATTTATCATGAAAATTTAGCAACTAATATTGTTTGGGTTAGAAAAGAAACTAACCCCTATGGACCCAAAAGAAAATGGGTACCAAAAATCACCTCCTTGACTTTTGATGTAGGTGGGAGCTCTCGCATCACGTGAGAGTATTGGTGCCTTGAGGTGGATGCGTTCTAAGCTTAAAAGAGAACGATTTGGATGCTTCACTCTCAAGGGGATTTGGTGGGAGGACCACCGTGGTTTGGAGAACTAGAGATGCACCTTCATCGGTTTGGTATCATTCTCTAACTCCCATTTTTATTTGCATACTTTTCATGTTCATCTATTCATAGCATGTCTTGTTTTATTGTTCATTATGCTTATGTCATGTTGATTAGATTAGTGTTATACATGTTTAGTTACTTGAGACACCCATGTTTTATATGAATCTTATCTTTGTGTTCTCACCCTGTTTAGTACTATCATGTATGCCCTAGATCTAATGTACATGCATATACATAATGATCATATGGATGTTTATGATGTTTTGTTTTGTTGACTCATGTTTTATTGTTTCATGATTAGTATGATACTTGCCATGTTTATTAGACTTATGCTTTACATGATTAGTTGTTGAGACACCCATGTTTAGTATGGACCCATATTTTGTAATTCTCTTTATGTTTTAACTATCATGTTAATCATAGATCTAATGCACATGTCTTTGTCATGCTAATCATATGGTTGACTATGACTTTTCGTTTTTAATAATTCATGTTTTTGATTATTATGATCATGTTGATTGTTGACCCGTTTTATGTTTCATGTTTTGACTACTTGCTTGAATGATAGTTTTCATTAAGATTAGGATTTATACTTGTACAACTAGTGAGCTACAAATAGACCTTTATATATGTTTGTGCTTGAACGCTCATTTGTATTCACTTGATGTACTAGTATAGTCTAGTTTTGATGATTCTTGCATTTGACTTGTATTCATCTTTTACATATTTTGTTTTTAACTTCATGTATATGTCCATCTTGTCCAAACTATCATTTATACATATACATCCTTGAGCCACGTGCCTTTATGCATATACTTTTGTGGACTCATTGTGTTTAGGATATGTATGTATACTTTAGTTTGTACATGACATACATATGCCTTGAAGTTTAAATCGTTTGGATGAATTTCATGTTTGCTAGGTGATTTCACATTTATGATGAATTTCATGTTTTTAAGATGATTTCAATTGGTGATTTCACATCCTAGATGAATTTCATGTTTTCAATATTGAGCTTGATTGTCCATTTTCATGTTGATATGTTTCTCACAACACTTGTACACTCACCTTATTTAATGTTTTCTCATGACTTAGTTTTCATGAGTACAAATTGTGCTATATGGATTTTGAGTGTTTTAGTGCCATGTGGTTTACATGTGTCTTCATGAAAAATGATTTCGTTTTATTCCTTACTTGAAGGATTTCGTACTAGTTTAAAAAGTTTTCCCATTTAACTAGTTCGTATTCTTCTTATGGTAGATGTTTTCAAACCTACTATATTTTTCATATCCATTTTTGAAACCCCTACCATCAAAGGGTGGTTGGATGGGAGATCATGCTCATGTATGCTTTATAGTGAAAATCATAGTAAACTTGAACATGAAATGGGTGGTAGAAATATGATGTATACACTTGATCTAATTGTTGTTTCAATTGGTATCATTGAATTTTTTTTCAATTGGTATCAATATTGACACTTCTTTGTATACTCATATAGTGTTTTTGTGTAATTTAAATTGAAAGCATACATACACATAACATATGATATTAGCTTTCATTTCAAAAAATATCAATTTCAATTGGTATCTAATTTTCATACATATATATGTTTTATTTGTGCTTACTATATCCCTATATCTTTAAGCACAAATCTTGTTTATGATGATAAGCTTGAGATTCAACTTTGTTTCAATTGATTTAGTTTTCAATTGGTATCTTAATTCGAGCCTTATCATAGTTTTTATTGGTATTTCATAAAGGGGGAGAAAATCTTGTATTTCATCTTTCAATTATTTTTTTTGGTATTCCACTCCCTTACTTTATGATAGAGAAAAATAATTTCAATTGGCAATAATTTCAATAGGTATCAAAATCAAATTTGTTTATATACTTAAAAATAATAACTTCAATTGGTATTAAAGATCTATGTTTAATTTCAATTTGTATCAACATTTATGTTTAGAAATTCAAAATTTGTTATGTTTAATTTCAATTGATTTCAAGATTGTTTATTTACAATTGGTATGTGTTTGTTTACTTATCAATTGGCATCAAGATTTTTGTTTTTCAATTGGTATAATTTCATTTTTAATTGGTATCAAAATGCACTTCATTGACACATTTTTAATTGGTATCATATTTGAGTTTAGCCAAAAAGGGGGAGAGCATCCCTTGATTGATTCCTTGTTTTGAATATAAAAAGAATATGTTTTTATTAGTTTTGTAAATAAGGGGAAGAAGAATTTCTTTTAATCGGTATATGTTTTTATTAGTTTTGTTTTTAACCCCTTTGTTGATGATTGACAAAAAGGGGGAGAAGAATTTGAGTTTATATGCATGTTTTATGTTTTTATGTGTTTTTATATTAAGTTCAATTGGTATCAAAAGCATCATTTAAAGAACATGTTTATTTTTGGTATCAAGAGCTTGTAAAAGAGATCATTAGATCATTAGTTTTGTTTTGCATATATTGAGTTTAATTGGTATCTAGTGTATGTTTATTTGTTTAGTTTAATTGGTATCAAGAGCATGTTTATTTGTTTTTGCTAATTGGTATCTAGAACATGTTTGTTTGTTTTTGAAAATTTCATTGGTATCTTCTATTGGTTTCTAGAGCCATTTATTGTATTATGCATATCTATGCATGTTTCATATTTTATAATTCATTGGTATCTAGAGCCATTTATTAGTTGTTTATCCTATGCATGGGTTAAGGGGGAGCTTCTTTGAAGCTTAACTTTAATCCATGCATATATAACTCCATGAGTTTTGTCATCATCAAAAAGGGGGAGATTGTTGGCCAAAGGCCTTCCACTCTAGTTTTGATGATGATTAACTCATGTAGTTATGTGTACTAATAATCTTGTATTATTTAGTTTCAGATCATTAATCAAGTTATTAGTTGGTGATTAGCTTCAACAAGATGATTTGAAAGCTTTCACATGTTGATTCAAGAGCCCGAGCATCAAAGATCATATATATCACTTGCTTGCTCGGGGATCAAAGAGTTCTGGATCGAGTCGGCTTGGAGATTGCGCTCTACAAGAAGACATCGGTAACTTAGTTTAGTTTTGTGTTTAGATCCAAATTGTAAAGATTAGAATAGTATGATATGCTCAAGTTCACAACACACACGTTTCATGTTTGGTTTCGGTTTTGGTTTAACTGATCTTGGTTTGCATGAATAGATATTATATCAAAACAAGTTTACATAGTTTAATGTATATTAGATTTGTTCTATATACATGCATGCTCAACTCTTAGACAAACTTACTTTGATATACCTATTTCATGTGTTTTAGGTTTTGTGTTTTAATAAAACTTATTTTTGGAATTAAAGACAAAAACTATGATATATATATGTTTCATGTATATTTATTTCTATCCATATGCATCTTGCTTCAAAGTGTTTAAATATCATGTTTTTGTATTTGGAAGAGTTTTGGACAAAACGTATTTCTATTCAAAATTCAAGTTTTAGAAAATACAGTTTTTGGTTTTGGTAAAAATGATAAGACACAAAAAATAGTTCATATTGATTGATATTTGAGCTAAACTTTTTACCACATGTTTATATATCAATGCAAAATGATAAAAACTATTTTTGGTAATTTTTAGGAGTGTTAAAAGATTTTTCAAAATATTTTTAAACTGTTTTTCTGACCTAGTTTTCTGTTCCAGGCTTCAACCAGTCGACTAGTCTTTTGACAAGTCGACTTGGGATGAAGTCAGTCGACCGGGTCGGTCGACCGACGTGCACAGATCTGTGCACGTTTGGCAGACACAGGGACGGTCGACCGTCAGGGTCGACCGGGTCTGAGAGCAGAGCTCTCTGTTTGTTTGGGTCGACTGGGGCGGTCGACCGGTAGCTGCCAACGAGCAAAATTTGACCGTTGGACGGTCGACCGGACCGGTCGACCGGCAGTGTATTTCTGGCATTTTCTGCTGCCAACGACTATATTTTTCTAGGGTCTATAAATACCCCATTTGTGAGAGTTTTTCTCTAAGAATTTTTGTGCGAATTTTTCCCTACTCTCTGTGTTTTTCACAGCAATCAAAAGAAGTTTTTGAACTCATATTGAACAATCTATTTGGAGTTTTGCTAGGGTTTGGAAAACCAAAGAAAAGGGTTTTTGGGAAAAGAGTTTTGATTCAACTTCTATATCTTGGTTTCAGTTTTTCCAAGGATTTTTCTTGTGATTTTGATTTCCATTCCATTGATTTCTCCACACTTGAGCTAAAATCTACTATCTCTTCTATAGGATCTTTGTGTGGGAGAAAGAGATTTTTGTGGTGTGTTTGTTAAACCACCAAGTTAAAAACCCAATCTTTGCTGGCTTTGTGCCTTGGGTTGTATCCCTCAAGTTGTGAGGTGATCCTTGTTTGCTTTGTGCTAATCCCTCAAGTTGTGAGGTGATTGTTTTGTTGGATTGGAGCTTGCCTCAAGGAGGAGGTTGTGGTTGTAAAGAGAGGAGTTGAGTACTCCTTGTGAGAGTTCTTTGTGGACTAGCTAGTGGATTAGAAATCCTTCGTGTGTCGAAGGCAGGGATGTAGAGCTGGGTGCTCGAACCTCGAAACATATCTTGTTGTTTGCGCTTGATCCATTGACTCTCTCTCTATCTCTCTCTTTACTTTGTGCCTTGCAACTATTCATATTGTGCATTCATAATTGCTTGGCTTGGTTGTGTGTGCATCACTTGTTGATTGCACTTGAGTGTATTGCATTAAGTTTTTAAATTTCGCATTGAGTTCATAGATTAGCTATATCACCTATTCACCCCCCTTCTAGGTGATTTTCATAATGACCTCTCTAATATTACCCAATAAAATGTTGGCGAACTGTATGATCTTATTGAAAAAATTACCCCTATCCAATTTTCAATTTTTAAAAATAATTACTGAGTCATTTTCTTCAACATTCTTGTCCAACAATGAAGTGTGATTTTGAGGGATGATTGATTTGGACTCAAATGGAATAGAAACAAAACCCGATACCGACTCGGGAAGACTTAGATCAAGTCGAGATTCAAAAAGGGGAGTCAAAATTGGTTCAAAAATGGGGTCCAAGCCAAAGAATTGATGGTCACACACTTTTCCCATCAATGAAGTGTGATCATAAGATATTGGTGATTCAATTTCACTGTGTACTGGTACAGGATTCAATGTTGACTCCGGAATAGAGAAAAACTCTGGTAAAGATACCAGAGTCATTATTAAATCAAAAAGTGAAATAAAATTACTAACTTGAGGTTCAGGATCATTTTAAGCTTAAGTTCAATTTCGAGAAAAGGATAACTTGCCAAATTTCAAGGTGGTTCTCAAAATTTTGGGCAATTTCAAATGGATATAATGAAATTGAATCTTGATTTTCGTCCATGGAAGGAATGTGAATGGGTGAAATGATCGATACAAGTTCAGGAATTGTGGGAATTAAAACTGGCTCAAGAACGTTACTTAGTTTAGGTAACACTGCAGGAGTCAATATTGATTTAAAGATTGGAGTCGTATCACTAAGTTGAAGCTCAGGTTCACATTCATCTTCAAGTTCAATTTCCAAAATTAAATAACTTATCAAACTATCAAGATTTTGGTGTTGGTCAAGTTCAGGTTGGTATGATGAAATTGAAGCTGGATTTCTAAAATGACATAATTCTTGAGTCATATGAACAGCTGATGGATATGTGAACTTATTCATATTTTGTATTATTCGCTCGGTCTCTTGCACGAATGCTATAGTTCTTTCCCACAATGATTTTTCTTTAAGTGGTTCTAGAAAAGAACTATGAATTTTAAAAATTTTGTGGACATGATGAGGCCGTCATATTTTCAAATTATTTTTGGGCCTCTATCGCTTCTTTCAAAGTCCTTTGCAACGATAATTTTTCTTCAATTGGTGGTTTAGGCAAAGGAAGAAATGAAGCAGAATCAGGAAATAAATATTGTGAAAATTGTGGACAATGTAGTTGAAAATTTGACTCAGGGGAGGTGAATCCCCATTGACTCTGTGAAGAGTTGAAATTATTTTAAATATTGTGGTCATAAGATTGGGGATATGGGTCATATTGAGTCGGATAATCCCAAATCGGCATATATTGTTGGTTCATATTGTACATAGCTGGGTCGGACTTATCCAAGTCAAATGAGGTCGGGGTGAAATATGGATTCATATTAGGATTAAAAAAATTATTGTTGTTAAAATTCATATCACAATTTATAAGAAAGAAAAACAAACAAACAAACAAATAAAGAAAAAGAAGAAGAAAACAAGCTTATGCTAGGGTTGACTTAGACCTAGACGACTCCTAACTGGTTAGACTGTCCGCAAGGGGTACATTGTCAGAATCTAACCACGAGTTAATCAGTTAGGTAGGGCAAGATCAGTAGGGGGTACCTGTACTGGAGCAACGAGCCTAATTATGTCAAGCCACTATTCTTCGAGGTTTCGCCTCTCAATCCCCAACCTTAAACACCGATTTGACAAGAGTCAACTTCTAATAACTTTTTCCTTAAGTCTACCTCTTAAATGAGTCGAGATGTCCCTAGGGGCTAACGTCTAGCAATTTTTATTAAGGTTTGGGTTGTGTGAGTGGGGAGGTGATTTTTGGGCTAAGGGAGGGTAATGACTTTCCCACCTTATGTTGTATTAGGTTTTGCCCTTAAGTTCAATTTGTGCAAGCGTATAATATAGATAAGAATGAACACAAAAAAGTGAGTAAATCAGTGAAGTATTTGTTCTAACTATATGCAATGCAATATGTACACCTCCATCAAGATCACAACACAAGAACAAAATATAGTATATTGGAATGAAAATTGACACGTGCCTCGATACAAATGTTTAAACTGTTTTAAAGCATCCAATTTTCGTATTTTAGTTCTTAAGTTATTATAGTGCATAGGTAACAAATATTAGTAACAGAATATAATAATATACAAGAATTTATCCAATCACACAAGAGCAAGTGTGAACTTCTATAATGCTAAAAATTTTAACCTGCACACCAAAAAACAAAGAAAAAAAGTTAACAAAAATGTGAAATCAAACCGTTCCCATCCCCGACAACAGCGCCAAAATTTGATCGGGAGAAAACCGTGCACGAAAAGTGTATGTTTTGAAATCAAAAGTTAAAAGTGCGTGCTTTGGCTTCCTCGATACTTCCGTTATAGCATAGAGGCTAAACAGGTCGAATTCAGAGTGACGGAAAGTGATAGAAGCTTTACCGAAATGTTCGCGTGTGTGTTAACAGTTCTTCTATGTTTTAAAGAATGAAAAGAAAAGAAAAGAAAACAAAGAATGAAAAGAGAAGTACGGTGAAACACAAAGAAATGGAAAATATAGAAAAGAATATATTTGTGATTTTTGATAGTATTTCTAAAACAAAGTGAAAAAGAAAGAAAACTCATGGCTACTAACTACTAATGGCTCCACTAATCATGTTAACCTCTTAGTGATAGTTACCTCACATGTATCCTTGGCCATCACTAGTCCTTGGTTCAAGAACGTTTCAAAGCATGACCCATGTGATAACTTTCACATCAAAACTCAACACAACAAGTGCAAGATACACTTAAACCATCAAAACTAAACAAGAGTAAGCATGGAGTAAAGTAATATTATCTTGTTAGAGAGTTAGGATGTTAGAGTGTTAGATCCATCATCATGAGCCATCAATGGCTCTTGCAAGATCAAGGCCAAGTAGAGGCCATTAGATCCATGTAAATTATCAAGTAAGAAGTTAGCAAGTTAGTGGTTAGTAATTAGTTGCTATGAGAGAAAATTAGCTAAACAGTAAAGAGTTAGAGAGAAAAAATCAACAGAGATAAAAAGTGAACCTTTCATAGATTGTCACCTTCCATTAAAAGAACCCTTGCTTTCATTCTATGTACTACTCTCTTTCCTATTACAAGATCTAAAAGAAATAAAAACTACAAAGAGGAAGAAGAAGAAGAAATAAACTAAAACTATCCTAAACTACAACATGGAATGAAATATACTACTCTCTGTATATCTTTCGCTTCAGAGTCCCAGGGGGTATTTATAGGTACTAGGGGAAAGGGGGTCAGGGGGACAACCCCTGACCCAAAGCACGGGCGAGGCCGCGCCTGTACAGCCGTGGAAACGCGGCGCAGGCCACATTTCTGCGGCTGTACCTAGGCGGCGCATGCACCGCAGCCTGCTGCATGCCGCTCGTTTATCTCCCTGTCAGCTGCATGTTTCGGCTTCTGGTTTTGGGCCCCTGATTTTGACAAAACTGCTCTCCAAAGTCAATGGGTATATTATGGGCCTTTAATCACCCATTAAATGGTGATTTAGTGTCTTCTTCTTCATTTCATGCCATGGACCTGAAACACGCAAGAGAGGTATTGTTAGCAGAATTTAATATTAAATAAATGTGAAGATGTGGTATGAAATATGCAGTTTTAGAGACTAATCAGTAACCCAATTTCCTTCACTAGGCCTTAATGGACTTGTGTGCGCACGAGCACCCCCTAATTTCTAACCCACATAACCCTATCATGAAAGAGATTCCATATATAAATACTAAAGAGTTCTTTTCCTATCCAATGTGGGGACTAAAAGAACTTTTCTTAATTTTGAAATACCCTCAAATACTAACAATCCTCCACTATTTTAAAATTAAAAAGAAGGATAACACGAACGAGAAAGAAGAGGAGGAATCAAATATGGAGGAAACATGAGAACTCAATGCTTCAATAGTTGTGACTTTTGGTCTATGAGCCACTACCTAGGATATGTAGGTGTGTCCCATAGGAACTTGGTGAAACATAAAATTTCTATGAGCTAATCTTCCTAATTATGGATCATTAACCTACTACCCACATATCATTCTTAGAACTGAGCTGTTCAAAGCGAGTTGGCGTGAATTGGTAATGCGCCCTACCTGAATATTCATGAGCGTTCTACAGAATATGTCTATATTCTCATAGGAAGCGGCCCCACTTCCACACTCATATAGGTGGATCCATCAAGTGTGCATTATAATTAAACACACCACCCAATAAGGGCTATGGTAATCCATTAAAAGCTAATGCTCATCCTTTGCACATTATAATTTGCACTATCTACATCATAGGAACGTATTTCTCAATAATAAAATGATAATAGTGCATCAGTAAGTCAACAAATGATTTGTTATTACCCATATGAACCTACTTCATGAGTACATCAATCACATAGGTTAGGTTACTATCATTTTTGACTCTTTGTTATAAACATGAGTCCCATTCCCCTTGATGTATTCTCCACTAGTTTTCTCCCTAGTGGTTTGGTAAATGGATCACTTATGTTAAGCTCTGATCTCACATAGTCAAGATATATGATCCCATCATCCAACAGCTGCTTTATAATTTTATATCTTAGGCATATATGCCTACTTTTTCATTGTATATTTTATTCTTAGCTCTATCAATAGTACCTTGGTTATCACAATGAATAGACAAAGACGGAGCTGATCTCTTTCAAATTAATATATCAATCAAAGATTCCTGAGCAACTCAGCTTCAGTACCTACCTTCTTTAAGGCAACAAACTCAGACTCCATAGTGGAGCAAGTTGTGACAGTTTGCTTGGATGATTTTCAAGACACCGCACCCCCATCAAGTGTGATCACATATCCACTTGTGGGCTTTAATTCATCATAATCTGAGATCCAGTTAGCATCTGAGTATCTCTTTAAAACAGAAGAAAAATTACAATATGTCAAACTATAATTAATAGTTCCTTATAGATACTTTAGCACTTGATATAATGTTGTCCAATGATCCTTATCAAGACAATGAGTGTAACAACTAAGTCGTCTTATGGCATAAGCAATGTCAGGTCATGTATAATTCATTAAGTGCATTAAATTATCAATGATTTGTGTATACTCAGATTGTGACACACTTTATTCTTTATTCTTTCTAAAGTGAATGATGCCATCATAAGATGTGAAAATAGGAGTGTAGTCAAAATGATCAAATCTTTTCAACATTCTTTCTATATAGTGTCCTTGTGAAAGCATGATATGATCAAAATCTCTAATTATTTTAATTTCTAATATCACATCAATTTCACCCATGTCATTCATATCAAAATTGAGAATAAAAATGATTTGGTGCATTTATAATTTCTAAGTTTCTACCAAATATAAGCATATCATCAGCATATAAACATATGATCATTATTCTCAATTTAGTATAGAAACATTTATCAGCTTCATTAATCTGACACCGATAGAAAACAAGAACACTATCAAATTTATCATGCCATTATTTGGGTGCCTGTTATAAACCATATAAAGATTTTATAAGTTACAAACTTTGTGTTCATTTTCAGTTGGCACACAACCTTCAGGTTGGTCCATATATATTTCTTCTTCTGGTTCTCCATTTAAGAATACAATTTTAATGTCCATTTGGTGTATCACAAGCTTATGAATGATGCTAAAGCAAACAACACTCTAATGACGCAATTCTGGTCACAGGAGCAAATGTATCAAAATAATCAAAGTCTTTCTTTTGAGTGTATCTTTTAGCAACCAATTTAGATTTAAATTTATCCAAAGACCCATCATGTTTCAGTTTTTTTTTAAATATCCATTTGTAATCAATTGGTTTTGCACCTGGTGGCTAATCAACAAGTTCTCAAGTTTGATTTGATAATTTCTAATTCATTATTAATAGCCTCTCTCCACAATGGAGCATTCGGAGAGGAGATAGTCTCTTTATAAGTGAGAGGATCATTACCAACAAGAAATGTAAAAAAATCTTTATCAAAGTCAGTTTTTTTTCTAACTCTTTTACTTCTCCTTACTTCAATCTCTTCATTATCATCAGATTCTTGTGCATGACTGGATGATAAAGCATGAGAGGGTTTATCAGCATGAGTTTTCAATGGAAAAACATACTCAAAGAATTCTGCATTTTTAGTTTCAACTATATTGTTAACCTCCATAACATTATTATCACTTCTAGTCATAAGAAATCTATATGAAACACTATAATGTGCATAGCTTATAAACATACAGTCAAGAATTTTTCGTCCTAGTTTCTTTCTTTTGGGTTCAGGTAGAAGAAGTTTAGCTAGGTACCCCCACACTTTTAAATAGTTTAAGTTTAGTGCATGTTCTTTTCAGATTTCATATGGGGCTATGCTGGTTTTCTTATATGGTATTCTATTTTGAATATAGCAAGTAGAGAGTATAACCTCGCCCCAACAAGTTCAGAGGTGCACCAGAATTTATAAGTATGACATTCATCAAATTTTTGAGTGTTCTATATTTTTCTTTCAGCAACACCATTAGATTTAGGTGAATATGAAGGAGTAGTTTCATGAATTATGCCATGTTGTTCACAAAATTCATTAAATTGTTTAAGTTCATATTCACCACCTCTATCCGATTTCAATCTCTTGATTTTCTTATTTAGTTAATTTTCAACTTTTTATTTATATTTCAGAAATATTTCAAAGGCTTCATCTTTAGATCTCAACAGATAAACTATTGTATATCTAGAACAGTCATCAATGAAGGTGATATAGAATCTTTTACTACCTATAGTTATGTTATTTTTCAGGTCACCAAGATTATCATGAATAAGCTCAAGTAATTCAGATTCTCTTTGTACACTTTTGCATGATTTCTTAGTGGATTTAGATTCAACAAATATTTCATATTTGTCATGATCATATATAATTATATTATGCAAGAGACCTATATCTTTCATTTTCTTAATATAAGAAAAACTAACATGTCCTAACCTACCATGCCAAAGAGCACAAGAGTCAATCAGGTAAGCAGAGAAGTAGATGCATTTTCATTCATGATTTTAAATATATTCAGCATAAATAAACCCTGACTACAGTACCTTCTACCAATAAATTGTTCATTCCTAATCATTACAATTTTATCAGATTCAAAGCAGACCTTAACTCTAACATTTTTCAGAAGAGAAATAGAAATGAGGTCTAACAAATCTCAGGAACATAAAGCACATCTGTAAGAGAAAGAATCTTTCCAGAAGTGAGCTTGAGAAACACCTTTTCCTTACCCACAATGGGTGAGGGCCTCGAATCGCCCATGAACAGTGTTCACCATCATCAACAGAGGAGTAAGAAGAGAAAGTTCCTCTGTCGGCACATATATGCCAGGTTTGTTGGCCCAAAGGCCTTCCACTCTAGTTTTGATGATGATTACTCATGTAGTTATGTGTACTAATAATCTTATGATTTTAGTTTGGATCTTTATTAAGATATTAGTAGGTGATTAGCTTCAACAAGATGGTTTGGAAGCTTTCACATGTTGTTTTCAGTTCCCGAGCATCAAGATCATATATAGCACTCGTTGGAGTCAAGCTAGGAGTTTTGGAGTTTTGAATCGAGTCGGCTTGGAGACGAAGCTCTACAAGAAGACCTCGGTACCTAGTTTAGTTTTCTGTTTAGATCCATTTGTAAAGATTAGAATAGTATGATATGCTCAAGTTCACAATACACACTCGTTTTATGTTTTGATTTTGGTTTTCGGTTTGATTGGTTTAACTGATCTTAGTTTTCATGAATAGATAAGTATCAAAACAAGTTTACATGTGTTTATGTATATTAGACATGTTCTATATACATGTATGCTTCATATCCTAGATAAACTTAATTTGATATACCTATTCATGTGTTTTAGGTTTTGTGTTTTAACAAAACATATTTTTGAAAATAAAGTCAAAAACTATGATATGTATATGTTTCTTGTATATTGGATTTCTATCCATATGCAACATGCCTAAATGTGTTTAAATATCATGTTTTTGTATTTGGATGAGTTTTGAAAAAATCAGATTTCCTATTGAAAAATCCAAGTTTGGAAAAATACAGTTTTTGGTTTTTGGTTTTCGGCAAAATTTCCATAACACAAAAATGGTTCAAAAAGTTTGAAATTTGTGTTGAAATTTTTCACACAAGTTTGTATATCATTGTATTATGCTAAAACTATTTTTGTAGATTTTGGAGATTTTATGGGATTTAATTAGATAATAAAAACCTAAGTTTTCAATCCCTTAAACAGAACTGCCAGGCTCTAGCGGTCGACCGCACGGTCGACCGGACCAGTAGCCGGTCGACCGGAACGATCGACCGGACGTGCACAGATACGTGCACACAGCCAGCCCATTGAGCCGGACGACCGAGCGGTCGACCGACTGAAAGCAACTCACTCTCGGGTTGCTCCGGTCGACCGGGCGGTCGACGGCCAGAGAGCCGTTGCTCTCTGGTTTAGGGGCCCGGTCGATCAGGTAGCAACTAACGGTTAAAAATTGACCGTTGGCGGGTCGACCTACCGGTCGACCGGATGGTCAAATCTGACCATTTTTGGCTGAAACGGCTATATTTTTATAGAGGCTATAAAAACCCCATTTGAGAGAGGTTTTCTCCAAGAATTTTTGGGCTAAAATGTTTGAGTTTTCTCTAGTATTTTTATAAGTTTGAAAAGAGTTTCTTTGCGCCAAAAAGATCAATCTTTACTATTTTTAAAAGTGTTTCATTATTTCAAAGAAAAATAGTCTTTTGGGAATTTGTTTTGGTCTAATCATTCTATATCTTTGTGAAGATTTCCCAAGTGATTTTTCTTTGTTTTAAACACTTTATTTTTCATACTTGAGCTTCATTCTATCCTATCTATAGGGTCTTTGTATTTGTGGGAAAAAGAAATCGGTTTGTGATCTTTTGATCACCAAGTTGTAAACCCTAATTATTGCTTGGCTTTGTGCCTTTTCCTCATAGTGTTGAGGAGGTTGTGCAATTGGGTTGTATCCCTCAAGTTGTGAGGTGATCCTTGTGTAGCTTTGTGCTTATCCCTCAAGTTGTGAGGTGATTGTTTTGTTGGCTTGGTGCTTAGCCTCTAGTGAGAGGTTGTGGTCGTAAAGAGAGGAGTTGGGTACTCCTAGTTATTGTATTGCCCCAAATCCTCGGTGGAGGTTCCCTGTGTGGGAGTCCTTTGTGGACAAGCTAGTGGATTCGAAATCCTTCTGGGTGAAGACGGGGACGTAGAGCTGGGTGCTCGAACCTCGAAACAAATCTTGTTGTTTGCGCTTGATCCATTGACTATTACTCTTTCTCTCTCTTTACTTTGTGCATTGATTCATATTGATATATCATTTACATGCTTGTGTGTTGTTGCAATTAATTTTAAATTCCACATTTAGTTCACTAGATTAGCATAATCACGTATTCACCCCCCTCTAGGTGATTTCAATTGGTATTAGAGCCTACGCTCCTGATATTTAGGTTTAACCACCTAGGAGTGAGATCTTGATTTGCTAATCTTCATTTGCATTTGCACACATATAGTTTGCACTCATGGATAGCCCTCTTATGTTTGACATTTCTAGACTTGATATTTGGAAGGCCAAGATGAGTTGTCATTTGAAAGCATTAGGTAATAAAGTATATCAAGCCATTACCAAGGAAATATACCCTAATGATAGCAAAACATAAAAACGCCAATGCATTAGCCCTTAAGACACTTAGAGCATCTCTTGATAAAGATTTCTTACATGTGTTTACTCACTATGATTCGGCTTTTGCAGTTTGGAGTATTTTGACTTCTCCTGAGCTACCAAAGATTATCGAAAAGATGAGAAGATTTAGGAGAGACAAGTCCGACGAGCATTGCCTCATGGTCTAAGAGAATGACTCCCTTGAGGTACAATTGGAATCTCAACAAGATGCTTGCACTAGTTCCTATTGCTATGGGTGTTTAGAAGTACAAACCTTAAATATGGAACTTGCTACAAAGTTTGAAAATTTTTTGAAAAAACATGATCTTTTGAAAAAGAAGAATTTTGAACTAAAAGAAGATTATAAGGATTTGTGTTCAAAATTTAATTTGATTTTGCAAGAGAAAGAAGAGATTTGTAGTGAACGACTCACTTAAATCTCAACTAGACCTTGCAATAAAGAAAAATGAATTTTTGAAAAGTAAAAAATGATTATGATGATGTTGTGAAAAACAATGAAGTTTTATCTTCAAAATTAGATTGTATTGTAAAAGATAATCATTCTTTGAAAAATGAAATTGATTTCATCACAAAAGAATTAGATTTAGTTTAAACAAAAATAAATCTTTGCAAAATGATATAGATTCACATGTTTGCCATGCTAGTGTAGCCTCACCTAGCACATCTATTGCATGCTCCACTTTATCTTCAAGTATTGAAAATGATATAAATGTTTTGAAGAAAAGTGTTGATTGTTTGGGCTCCACTTTGAGCCAATGTGTTTTGAGCCATATACGCTTGGAATCTTTGTTTCGAAAGAAACAAGTTTCATCTTTGCATGCACACCCTCTACGGCATACACATGCTCCTCACGTACACACCCATCACACTTTGTATGCTCATGTGTACACATGTACACATTGTGGACGAAAGGGCCACCTTGCTAAATTTTGTTATGATCGTATACATGATGTTAATTTAGCAACTAATTTTGTTCGGGTTAGGAAAGGTCTAACCCCTATGGACCCAAAAGGAAATGGGTACCAAAGACCACCCCTAATGTATTTGATGTAGGTGTGGGCTCTTGCATGACGTGAGAGTAGCGGTACCTTAGAGTGGATGCGTTCCGAGCTTCATGAGGACTATTTGGATGCATCACTTTTAAGGGAAGTTTGGTGGGAAGACCACCTTAGTTTGGAGAACTAGAGAGGTGCCCTCATCGATTTTGGTATCGATCTCTAACTCCCTTTTATATTTACATACCTTCATATCATTGTTTATAGCATGTTTTGATGTTTATAGATTATTATGATAATGCCATGATTATTAGATCCTTGACATACATGTATAGCTTTTGAGACACCCATGTTTAATATGGATTATTATTTTTGTGTTCTCGCATATGTTTAGCTATCATGTTTATCATAGCTCTAATATCATGTGGATTTACATAATGATCATTTTTATGATTATCATGTTGATTTATGTCTAGTTTTATGCCTCATGTTTTGAATATACGTTTAGATGTTAGTTTTCATTAAGACTAGGAATTATACTTGTACATATAGTGGGCCACAAATAAATCTTTATATATGTTTGTGCTTGAATGCTTATTTGTACCCATTAGATGTGCTAGTATAGTCTAGTTTTGATGATTCATGCATTTTAACTTATATTCCCAATTTTGGACATGTTTTATAATCATATGATTTTACTTCATGTATATGTCTATTTTGCCAAACCTTAAGATATATATGTATACCTCTTGAGTCATTTGCTTTTCATGCAAATCTTTATTATGGACTCAATTGTGTTTAGGGATATGTATGTATACTTCTTGTTTTGTCAAAACATACATGTGCCTTGAAGTATAAATTGTTTTAATGAAAATTTAGTTTTGATGATTTCATGTTTTCATGTTTTAAGGAATTTCAATTGAGCTTGATTGTCTATCTCCATGACTATGTTTTTGACATTATACTTATACACTCACATCATTCGTATTTTCTCATGATTTTAGTTTCATGGGTATGATATATGCTTCATAGATTTTGAGTGTTAGTGATTATGTGATTTACATGTGTTTTATGGAATATATTCTTATTTTATTCCTTGCTTGAAGGATTTCGTACTAGTTTACAAAATTTTTCCTATAACTAGTTGCGATATTCTTCATATGGTAGAGATTTTCAAATATACTTTATATTTTTTAACCTATTTTTGAAAACCCCTACCTATTAAAGGGCGGTTGGATGGGAGATCATGCCTTGTATGCTTTATAGTGAAAATCATTTTAAACTTGAGCATGAAATGGGTGATAGGTTATATGAGGTATACACTTGATATTATTGTTGTTTCAATTGGTATCATTGGATCTTTCCAATTGGTATCAATATTGACATTTTTGTATACTCATATATATTTTTATGTATGTATGCATACTCTTCAAATAGTATCAATTTCGATTGGTATCTAATTTTTCATACATATATTTATTTATGCTAAAGCTTGAAATTTTAATGACTATCATGTTTTCAATTGATTAGTTTTTCAATTGATATTTTAATAACGATGCATAAGCTTATAACAAATAATTTGATCATCATTTTATTTGGTATTTCATAAAGTGGGAGAAAATTCGTATTTTTATCTTTCAATTGGTATTTTGTTTACCGTTGATTTCTACTCCCACACTTTATGTTGAAAATTGAGTTTATTTTGGTATCATATGTTCTAAATGACAAAATATTCACAATTGATATCAAAATTTTGTTTACTTTCAATTGGTATCTATTGATCTATTTCTTTCAATTGGTATCAAGATTTTATTTATTTTCTCACAATTGGTATCAATACCTTATTTACTTTCAATTGATATCTCAAAATTTGTTTTATTGAGAAAATTGAAAATGTTGTTTTGATAAGAATTAAAAATAAAAACAAATTAGGGCTGTGACCCCTTTATTGATTCTTTGTTTTGAACAAAAAGGGGAAAAGAATAATTTTTATTGGTTTATCGTTTACCCCTTTGTTGATGATTGACAAAAAGGGGGAGAAGAATTTGAGTTTATATGCATGATTTATGCATGATCTTTGTTTCATGTTTCATGTTTGATATTGAGAACATGTTTTATTATTGGTAACAAGAGCATTATGTATTGTTTGGTATCAAGAGCTTTCATTATATAAGTTTTGATTTATGTACGTTTTGGTTTATCGGTATCAAAAGCATTATGTAATTTTGGTATCAAAAGCATTCTTTAAAGAGAACATGTTTATGAAATTAAGAAAAAGAAGAAATAATTTGTTTTACCTTTCATTTGGTGTCAAGAGCATGTTTTATACATTTTATTATTTTTTGCATATCTATTGGTATCAAGAGCCTGTTTATATGCATTTCATAATATTATGCATATCTATGCATTCTCATGTTTTATATTCATTGCATATATTTGTTGTTTTCTTCTATGCATGAGTTAAGGGGAAGCTTCTTGGAAGCTTAACATTAATCCATGCATATATAACTCCATGAGTTTTGTCATCATCAAAAAGGGGGAGATTGTTGGCCCAAAGGCCTTCCACTCTAGTTTTGATGATGATTAACTCATGTAGTTATGTGTACTAATAATCTTGTAATTTTAGATTCAGATCTTTATTCAAGATATTAGTAGGTGATTAGCTTTAACAAGATGGTTTGGAAGCTTTCACATGTTGTTTCCAGAGCCCGAGCATCAAGATCATATCTAGCACTCGTTGGAGTCAAGCTAGGAGTTTTGGAGTTTTGAAATATTTCAAAGGCTTCATCTTTAGATCTCAACAGATAAACTATTGTATATCTAGAACAATCATCAATGAAGGTGATATAGAATCTTTTACTACCTATAGTTATGTTATTTTTCAGGTCACCAAGATTATCATGAATAGGCTCAAGCAATTCAGATTCTCTTTGTACACTTTTGCATGATTTCTTAATGGATTTAGATTCAACACATATTTCATATTTGTCATGATCAGATATAATTATATTATGTAAGAGACCTATATCTTTCATTTTCTTAATATAAGAAAAACCAACATGTCCTAACCTACCATGCCAAAGAGCACAAGAGTCAATAAGGTAAGCAGAGAAGTAGATGCATTTTCATTCATGATTTTAAATATATTCAGTATAAATAAACGCCTGACTACAGTACCGTTTACCAATAAATTGTTCATTCCTAATCATTACAATTTTATCAGATTCAAAACAGACCTTAACTCTAACATTTTTCAGAAGAGAAATAGAAATGAGGTTCTAACAAATCTCAGGAACATAAAGCACATCTGTAAGAGAAAGAATCTTCCCAGAAGTGAGCTTGAGAAACACCTTTTCCTTACCCACAATGGTGAGGGCGTCGAATCGCCCATGAACAGTTGTTCACCATCATCAACAAAGGAGTAAGAAGAGAAAGTTCCTCTGTCGGCACATATATGTCAGGTTTGTTGGCCCAAAGGCCTTCCACTCTAGTTTTGATGATGATTAACTCATGTAGTTATGTGTACTAATAATCTTATGATTTTAGTTTCGGATCTTTATTTAAGATATTAGTAGGTGATTAACTTCAACAAGATGGTTTGGAAGCTTTCACATGTTGTTTTCAGAGCCCGAGCATCAAGATCATATATAGCACTCGTTGGAGTCAAGCTAGAGTTTTGGAGTTTTGGATCGAGTCGGCTTGGAGACGGCGCTCTACAAGAAGACCTCGGTACCTAGTTTAGTTTTGTGTTTAGATCCATTTGTAAAGATTAGAATAGTATGTTATGCTCAAGTTCACAATACACACCCGTTTTATGTTTTGATTTTGGTTTTCGCTTTGATTGGTTTAACCGATCTTGGTTTTCATGAATAGATAAGTATCAAAACAAGTTTACATGTGTTTATGTATATTAGACATGTTCTATATACATGTATGCTTTATATCCTAGACAAACTAAATTTGATATACCTATTCATGTGTTTTAGGTTTTGTGTTTTAACAAAACATATTTTTGGAAATAAAGTCAAAAACTATGATATGTATATGTTTCTTGTATATTGGATTTCTATCCATATGCAACATGACTAAACGTGTTTAAATATCATGTTTTTGTATTTGGATGAGTTTTGGAAAAATCAGATTTCCTATTGAAAAATTCAAGTTTGGAAAAATACAGTTTTTGGTTTTTGGTTTTCGGCAAAATTTCCATAACACAAAAATGGTTCAAAAAGTTTGAAATTTGTGTTGAAATTTTTCACACAAGTTTGTATATTATTATATTATGCTAAAACTATTTTTGTGAATTTTTGGAGATTTTATGGGATTTAATTGGATAATAAAACCTAAGTTTTCAATCCCTTAAACAGAACTGCCAGGCTCTGGCGGTCGACCGCACGGTCGATCAGACCAGTAGCCGGTCGACCAGAGTGGTTGACCGAACGTGAACAGATACGTGCACACAGCCAGCCCATTGAGCGGGACGACCGAGCGGTCGACCGACTGAAAGCAACTCGCTCTCGGGTTGCTCTAGTCGACCGGGCGGTCGACCGGCCAGAGAGCCGTTGCTCTCTGGTTCAGGGCCCGGTCGACCGGGCGGTCGACCGGTAGCAGCTAATGGTTAAAAATCGACCATTGGCCGGTCCACTGGCCGGTCAACCGGATGGTCAAATCTGACCATTTTTGGCTGAAACGGCTATATTTTCATAGAGGCTATAAAAACCCCATTTGAGAGATGTTTTCTCCAAGAATTTTGGGGCTAAAATTTCTGAGTTTTCTTTAGTGTTTATACAAGTTTGAAAAGAGTTTCTTTGTGCCAAAAAGATCAATCTTTACTGTTTTTAAAAGTGTTTCATTATTTCAAAGAAAAATAGTCTTTTGAGAATTTGTTTTGGTCTAATCATTCTATATCTTTGTGAAGATTTCTCAAGTGATTTTTCTTTGTTTTCTACACTTGAGCTTCATTCTATCCTATCTATAGGGTCTTTGTGTTTGTGGGAAAAAGAAATCGGTTTGTTGTCTTTTGATCACCAAGTTGTAAACCCTAATTATTACTTGGCTTTGTGCCTTTCCCTCATAGTGTTGAGGAGGTTGTGCAATTGAGTTGTATCCCTCAAGTTGTGAGGTGATCCTTGTGTAGCTTTGTGCTTATCCCTCAAGTTGTGAGGTGATTGTTTTGTTGGCTTGGTGCTTAGCCTCTAGTGAGAGGTTGTGATTGTAAAGAGAGGAGTTGGGTACTCCTAGTTATTGTATTGCCCCAAATCCTCGGTAGGGTTCCCTATGTGGGAGTCCTTTGTGGACAAGCTAGTGGATTCGAAATCCTTTTGGGTGAAGGCGGGGACGTAGAGCTGGGTGCTCGAAGCTCGAAACAAATCTTGTTGTTTGCACTTGATCCATTGACTCTTACTCTTTCTCTCTCTTTACTTTGTGCATTGATTCATATTGATATATCATTTACATGCTTGTGTGTTGTTGCAATTAATTTTAAATTCCGCATTTAGTTCACTAGATTAGCATAATCACCTATTCACCCCCCTCTAGGTGATTTCAAGGTTGCCCCAGAATCAATCCCCCACTTCTTATTATGTGAAACCATGTTAACTTCAGAGATTAAAGCAAAATAATGTCACTCTCAACCAAGCTAGCTTGTGGTTGTTGACATATTATAAAGGACAAACTCCCATAC
Organism: Agave tequilana; assembly: GCA_038442645.1. Taxonomy (NCBI): domain Eukaryota; kingdom Viridiplantae; phylum Streptophyta; class Magnoliopsida; order Asparagales; family Asparagaceae; genus Agave; species Agave tequilana. Next base: position 82,089 of record JAVJIF010031422.1, on the reverse strand, counting down.
AACTTTTCATCTGGTCAAAACGATGTCCAACTTGTCGACATTCATAAAAGACAAGCCGCAGACAAACTAATTACCAACTCAATACATCTCGAGGGACAAAGCAGAAGCTCAGGCCCCGCTGATCCAGCGAAGCAGGCAGTAGGCTAAATACTGCTTTTTGAGGTTGAGTCAGCTCAATACTCAGCCTCCCGCGAGCCCAAGGTGCTAGCCTTACTCCAGAGGCTAAATTATTTGGCTTCGCCTTGAAGCCCTTCAAAGCTCAGTAACAAGCCAAGTGCTAGCTTCGCTTGAGCTCAACATAGCCACATAGGGCTAATTTTCTAACTTTGCTACAGTCGTGACAACTCTGGTTAAGAGCTTTTAGCCCCGTGTGCGGAGCTAAACCTAGCCCCGCGTGAGGCTACATCCAGGCTCGCATGAGGCTTTTTACGCCTCTACGAGAGGGCTGGCCAGGTCAAACCTTTGACCTAGTATTTTGTGGGCTAACCCTACTATGTTAGTGGTTAATGCCACTTTAAGTGGGCGGTTACACCCGCCTACTTCGCCCCACGTTTAGTAGAATGGCTGGATCAATAGCCCATTTTTAGGCTCGCGCGAGCCTATCTAGCCTTGCATGTGGCTCACATTTAACCTAGCGCAAGCGTTATAGCCTCGCGCGAAGCTCAAAACAGCCTTTGGCGTGAGGTTAGCTGACTGTTATTAGTTATGACTGATTTCTAGGGGCAATTATACCCCTCCAGAGCCTATAAATAGCTCATTAGAGAATAAGCTCGGGGGGCAATCGAGGGGAGGAGATCAAGAGAGGCAGGCAATCAAAGAGAGAGCAGAACATGAGAGGCAGGAAGGCATCGAGAGAGCTAATAAGGCTAATTTTTCCTTGTTTTACAAAAGCTCTAGAGAATTACTTCTCTAAGTCCAAGATGTTGATACTTCAAGACCTTTCTTTTTCTAGAAATCTTTGAAATCAGACGAGAAGGAATTCCTAAGCAGTGGTATTCGAAGATCAATCGCTCGCGTCATCAATGAGACAAAGTGGTCACGCACTGATCAGACTCTCACCGGTACACTTTTCTAGAAATCTTAGAGGAGATCTATTTGTAATTTTCTTTTTCTTTTCATTACTTGTAATTTTGCTCCTCAATATTTTATAAGTTTTCCTGCATTGACTTTCAATGGAAAACAAGATGGCGACTCCGCGGGGACATTATTCTCCACTGCTGAGAATCAGGTGTCCTAATATGACGATCAGACCCTCGGGTCTATTGCGAAAATATTGGTCATTAATTTTGACCAAGAGAAGTTCGAACAACTTCTTATTAGGGGTAGCAAAAATTCCCTATGTCACGCAAGCACAGGAAGGTCAGCGTAGCTAGTGTTCCCTTGGCTACGTCTGGAAAGCAAGTCTCTGATGAGACTATTGAGGTTCTACATGAACCTAATTCTGCCTCATGTGAGGCTAACCAGGCTTTGCACGAGCTATCACAGTCCCAGCTGGGACTAAGTTATCCCCGTGCCAACGTGTTAGCGTTGCACACGAGCCTTCAAGAGTTTCATGCGAACCTAAAATAGCCTCTATCAAGGCTATGTGGATTGCAAAGTCCACCCTTGCCTCTCTCGAATCAGCTTCCCATGAAGCTAAGATAGTCTTGAATTACAAGACTCCCTCTACTCCTTAGTTTCGCCTATCCCGCGAGGCTAAAGCTAAATCACCCTGTATTTCCAACGAGGCTATTGCAGCCCCGCTCCCTTCAATAACACTGTTGGATGGTGTTAAACCTGCCGCAGCACCTGTGCGTGCTAACAACATCATTGATCTAGCGTCGCTCATAGCACCAAGTGCTAAAATACTCTACCGCGAGGCTTAGGGTAAAGCATGACTGAGTGCTAATAGCGAGGCTCTTCTAACCTCGCTTGTGAGAAGAACTCTACATGGCAGAGCTAAGTTCGCCTCCAAGGGCAGAACTAGAACAGCAGCCTCGCCTTGCGAAGCTACCCCCTCAGGCGAAGATACCTTAGCCTCACCTATGGTCAAAAGGAAAGCCTTTAAGGTTAGGCCTAAGGCTTCTCAGCCCAACAGGGCTAACTTCTAGTCTCCTCAAGTCACTGTGATGGATAGGTTGGGTCTAGCTACTTGAGAAATTATCTGAGCACAAAGCAATTATTTTGCTCGGAGGAACCCGCTCACATCTCGCTGTCGTAGTGTGGATAAACAGGGCGTTAACTTGTGATGGTGCAATCCGTCCATTATTGCCTAGGGTCTAAACAATCGCTACTCTGAGTGATTGATCGATATTCGACCGAACATCGGCCCAGACTGCTGAGAAGGGCAAGCCTCGAAAAAAGAAGGCAACAAAGGTGACCTATCCCGCAACTGCCTCTGTTAACATATAAGCATAGGGAGGGATCTTTTCTGGTACTGAAGACGGAGACAAGAAACTTTCACTCCTCCAGCCAGCTCCCTGGGCTCCGACTATAGCCCCAGCTTGAGTCAGGTTCTGGTGAACCAAGAGGGTGCCTTCCAAGGTACTCATTCTAGGGTAGCAATACCCTATGATTATGGACAATCTTCTTCGTCAACTGGAGCAGTGTCGCCTACACCATTAAGAATTCTTTTCCAATGGTGGATGATGAGGAGGAAGCCCGTAGATATGCCTCTTCTGCCACAATTAACTCAGTGCAAAAGAGTCTCGTGTCTGCCAACATGGCTGACAACAATGATGATGACCTCCGTCGGTGGATGGAGGCACAAGAGCAGACTTCTAGGCTCAGCAAAAAGCCTTGGATAACATCCAGCAGATGCTCATTCAGCTCTTGATTAACCAGAATACCAATGATACCGGCAACAATCATAATGATGATGAGCATTCTAAGACTGAGAAGTCAAAGAAAAACTTCTCAATTGATGCCGAGGTTATTAAAGGCATCCAGGCTCAGATTGCTTCCCTAGCCCAGAGTAATGAACTGAAGAAGGTGGGGATGACTCGTCCTTACCTGCTGTGTGGGATTTGGTACCATACCCATCGAAATTCAAGACATCTATGCTTCATACATACAATGGCAAGGGCTCGCCCAACCAACATATCTATTACTTCCGGTCTTAAACCGGTAATGTGATAGATAATGATGCCATCATGGCAAGACTGTTCATCGGCACCCTTAAGGGCGTAGCCTTTGACTGGTTTAGGAGCCTGCCTTGTGGCTCCATTAATTCTTGGGTTGACCTAGAAACCCGATTTCTCTCTCGATTCTATGAAGGCGATACCAAGGTGACTATAGACAAGCTTCTCTCAACAGTCCAGAAAGGAGGAGAATCTATGTGAGAATACATTAAGAGGTTCTCTAACCTTTCACTCATGTGCCTTACAGGCATGCTATTATTCATGTTACTCCAGACATGTCGGCATAACTTCTTGGACATAATAGAAGTTCGTATGTGAGCTGTCAAATCTCATACATGAAAGGAGCTTGTTGAGCAAACTGAGATATCAGAGAAATCGGCTAAAAAGTTTGAGTCCTCAGTCCCCAAAAATAAGTGACAAGTTCCTGGGATTCATTGTCACATCCAAAGGAATTCATCTAGATCCAGACAGACATGCAGCCTCCAGAGAATCTAAAAGAACTTCGAGGTCTTCAAGGCAGGTTGGCTTACATCTGAAGGTCTATTGTAAACCTGTCGGGTCACTGTCAAGCATTCACACGCCTAATGAAGAAAGGTGTATCTTTTGTCTGGGGTGATGCTTGTCAAAATACGTTTGAGGATATCAAAACATACCTCACAAAGCCTCCAGTCCTTGTAATTTCTATTACAGGGAAACCATTCTTACTATATGTAAGGGTCATGGACCATTCTTTAGGTGCTCTGCTCACACAGAAGAATAATGAAGGCGCCGAGCAAGCCATCTGTTATCTCAGTAGACCCTTGATTGGTACAGAAAGTTGCTACAACCCAGTCAAAAAGGAGTGTCTCGCTCTTGTCTTTGCCATTCCGAAGATGCGACATTATTTGGTCAGGGGGACTTTTCATGTCATCTCAAGAGTCAATCATCTTCAGATTCTTATGACAAAGCCAAGTTTCCTGAACTCCAGATTGGCTAATTGGACCATATTGTTGTCCCAATGTGATATGACCTCATACCCCAGAAGGTCATCAAAGGTCAAGCTCTCGCGGACTTCCTGGTAGCTCACCCAATTCCACAATCTTCAAAATTAAATGAAGATATTCCAGATGAAGTTATCGAAGTCAACATAACTTCAAGCAATGATGTATGGTAGCTGTTCTTTGATGGTGCATCAAGAACCGAACCAAAAGGCAAGATCGCCGCCGGAGTGGGGGTGGTATTTATCTCATCTGGGAATCATGTCCTTCCTCATGCATTCTTGTTAACGGAGCCTTGTTCCTACAACGTAGCTAAGTACAATGCTTTGCTCATTGGCCTCCACCTCGTTCAACAGATGGGGGTATAATATCTTGAAGTTTATGACGATTCCAAGTTGACCATCAACCAAGCTAAAGGTGAATATAAGGTCCTCCATGAAGACCTCGTGCCTTATCATCATGCAGCCATTAAGTTGGCTAAAACATTCGAAGGCTTCTACTTCAGTCATATATCCTGCCTCCAAAATACAAATGCAGATGCTCTAGCAGCACTAGAAGCCACACTGACTTTGCTTGCTGATACAAGCTACCATCTCACGGTGGCCACCCATCATCTCTTCTGTTCGAAGTATGGTTTAAAGGTTAGTGAAGTTCAAACAACCTCGACAAACTTCAAACCAAGCGATTGGCGATTCCCAATCATACTACGCTTTACACGGCATATTACCCGATGACCCCAAGGAAGCAGTGGCTGTTCGATGAGGGTCTACTCGATTTTACTATGATGCACTGGTAAAAATGCTATATCATCATTCATATGATGGTATACTTCTTTGTTGTCTATCCAATTCAGAGGCACAAGAAATAATCAAAGAGGCATACGATGGTATATGCGGGGCTCATCAACCAGGTCCAAAACTCAAGGATTGAATGCACAGATTCGGTTATTATTGGCCAACTATGATAGGCGATGCAATCAAATATGCACAAAGGTGTAAAGCCTGTCAAATCTACGCAGACTTCATACATCAACCTCCAAAGCTACTTCACCCAACTATTCCGTCGAGGCCATTCGAGGCTTGGGGAATTGATATAATATGATCAATCAGTCCTTCGTCAGTTAAAGGTCATCGATTCATCCTTGCAATAACTGATTACTTCTTACAATGGGCAGAGGCTGTCGCTGTGAACCACCAATGTGATTAACTTCATCAGACATCATGTCATCACCGATTTGTTGTCCCCAGACGGATCATTCACGATAATGGTCCCCAATTCATAAGTCAATCATTCTATTAGTTCTACGACAAGTACCAGATTCAGAATGAGACTAAACTGCTTATAACCCTGCTACTAATGGTTTAGCAGAAGCATTCAATAAGATAATTATTAAACTACTCAAAAAATTCATTTCATCAAGCAAACGAGATTGGAATGAGAAGCTCAGTGAATGTCTTTGGTCCTACTGAACTATGATCCGAGCCCCAACAGGCAACACGCCTTTTTCTCTGGTATACGGATGTGAGGCAGTCATACTTTTAGAGATCCAGATGCCATTGCTATGGGTCGCTTTAGCAATCAAAATGACTAAGGAAGACAACGATCAGTTACACCTTCAAGAACTCGAAGCCCTAGACGAGAAACGACTACATGTTTAACAACACATTGAGTTGTACCAAGCTCCGATCTCGAAAGCCTTCAATAAAAAAGTTAAAGAGAGGGTATTCCAGAAAGGAGATTTGGTTTTAGCCATCAGACGATCCATGGTCATGACACACAAAACCAAAGGCAAATTTCAACCCAAATGGGAAGGGCCGTTCGTGATAAAAACAGTCTACTCAAATGGGGCCTATCGCTTAGCAACTTCAGACGACGACACACTCATGATGCTGATTAATCGCAAATTCCTAAAAAAGTATTATCCTTGATCACGTTAACACTTCACCTCTGATCAGATAAGTACTCATTATGATCATATTAACATTAAACCTCTGGTTATTATGTCAAGTATGTATGATGCTTGTATTGGATATATCCCCCTACAACGGAACTATCGATCGACAACAAACGATTATATTCCTGCTCAACACGAGCAAATAGCCCTCATCTATCGACAACAGATGACTATATTTTTGCTCAACACGAGCATAATAGTCCTCATCAATCGACAGCAGATGACTATATTTCTACTCAACACGAGCATAATAGTCCTCATCGATCGACAATAGATGACTATATTCCTGCTCAACATGAGCATAATAGTCCTCACCGATCGATAGCAGTCAACTATATTCCCGCTCAACAAGAGCATAATAGTCTTCATCGATTGATGGCAAACGACTGTATTCCTCATTAATCAACAACTATTCAACGACATGTGGGACTAGCATTAATGATCAAACATCACTGGAGCATTAATTGGCACATAAGAAGCTAGTTAAGTGTTCTAATTGGCATATAAGAAGCTGGTTAAGATAAACGTGAATGAGAACATAGTCCAATCCTCAACAGAGTTAGGCTAATAAAAGCAAGCTAGCTGAGTATTAGCTTTGTTACTATCAAAATCCAATGCCCTCAAACGGCTAAGGATATAGAAAAATATTAGCTTTTAAGTCCAATATAAATTCTCGATAACTCATCATGCTGAGGGAATAGCATGGCTAGCCTAACTCAGACGGTGGTTGGTAAAGGCATACCAAATCCGTTGATAGCTGAGGGTTTGTTAAAAATCCTAAGGGACCTGATCCTATTTGATTCTCCTCCAAAATCTCTTACAAATTTCTGTCCATGGAATGGTAAGACCACACGAAACAATATTCACTTTCCAACAAAATGAATCACGAGTCAAACCTATCATGTTAACATTAAACCTATGATAGTGAGAATCTGATATATTCCCTAGCGGATAAAATCTACATCCAGAGTCCAGCAGATTAAAATTCACTCAAGTTGTTGTTATGTTCAAACTCCTCTAATAGTAAATGAATCCTTATCAAGTTAACATCATATTTCTGACAAGTTGCTTTTATGTCACGATCACTTTTGACAAAATCTCCTTTCAAATTCCTCGGTGAGGGATTTGGTTATTTCGCTAATGATTATCTTTGAATCCCTACGGAGTTCTTTTTGTCACGTTAATGATTACCTCTGACTTATAATCTCTTATGGGATTCATTTTCAAACTCTTCAGTGAGTTTCTAGTAGACTCCCCTGGAAGTCTATTATCTCTCTTTTCAAGTCCTCAATGAATTTTTCTGGTTGTCACGTTAACAATATACCTCTGGCAATTTCTTCCAAATGATTTCCCAAGGAAATACCAATTTTCCCACAAAATTCGTAATCAAATCCTATTTCCCCCCAGCGAAACTACTTCTTTTACCGTCATGTCTAGCTTGTCACCTCTAAACGGTCGAAATTTTAGGCTCGGTGGTTTCTCAATCGGTTATGTCCTTGTTACCTCTGAACTAACAGATAGCCAAGTCTCATCTTCTAGTCCAGTAGGGACTACTCCTTTGTTATTATGTCCAGTTCGCCACTTCTGAACGACAGGGCTTTGCGTCTAGTAACTTTTAATCAGTTTTGTCCATATTACCTCTGAACCGACTGATGCCTAGATCTCCCCTTTTATAGTACTCAAACTGTCATGTCCAATTTAATACCTCTGAACAGATGAGTCCATAATTTTGTTCTCTTTTCTCCTATCAGATCCGGGAGTTCTTTCTGTCATGTTAATACGACTACATCTGAATAGCAAATTTGCGAGCCTGGTGTGTCTTAGTTGGTCATGTCTATTACCTTTGAACCGCCTAGTGCCCAGATCCTATTCACCTTTGCATCTCTAGTGAGCTAGCTATTAAGTTAATACGACTACCTCTGGCAGCGGATTCGGAGTTTAGTGTATCTTAGTCTATCATGTCCAGTTTATCACCTCTGAATAGACGTGTTCCTAAAATTGGGTTCACCTTCATTTTGTCATCATGTCCAGTTTATCATCTCTGAATGACAAAATTTCAAGATTGGTGGCTTCTCAATCAGTCATATCCAGTCAATCACCTCTAAAATGACAGATAGCCAAGTCTCACCTTTTCGTTTATTGTTATATCCAGTTCGCCACCTCTGAACAGTAAACATTTCTTATTTGGTAATTTATCGATTATGTTCAGTTCATCACCTCTGTACCGATGATTGTTAAAATTTTATCCTTCTTTGTCATTATGTCTAGTTCGTTACCTCTGAACGATAAAATTTCATGTCTGAGGATCTCTAATCAATTATGTCTAGTTCATCATCTCTGAACTGACGAATCACCAAACTTAATCTTTTCCGATTTAGTGATTTCTAATGGATTCCTAAATCTGCCTTCTTTTGATCTCCAGTGGACTCTTATATTTGACTGACTTTATCATATTCTTAACCTCTGAATAATTTCAGTCACATTTATAATTTCTTCAAAAATTCAACTTGATGAATTTCACCCTTTTTAGTTCTTTCAGAAGAACTTGCTTACCACGTTCTCCTTTACGGGAGATTTATATTACCTATGGGTAATTACATGGTCACACAGAGGAAGATAAGGTTTCTATGGAAGACTCATTGAAGAAAAAAGTTTCTCTAAAAAGGACTATAAAAGTCCTATTTATAGGCCCCATGGCCTAACCTCACCACTGCCACTTCAAATTTTTGATGCAGGTGAGGCTAAAGCATTTGAGTGTTTATCCTCAGGAAAGGGAGTAATCTCCCTCGTAAATACATAAGAAACTATGCAAGCCTCGAAAAAGGGAGTAATCTACCTCGTAGCTCATGAGAGGCCATTTGGCCTCGGAAAGGGAGCGCCCTCTCATAGCGTATGCGAGGGTACCGCTGACTTGGCGCTGACAAGCCAACTTTGCCTTGAAAGCAAAGTTGCTTAAAAGAGCCCGAAGGTGAGGCTCCCCCAGAAGCGAGGCTCCCCCAGAGGCAAGCCTTTTACCTGAAGGTGAGGCTCCTCCCAGAGGCAAACCTAATCTCAAAGTGCATGCGAGGCACCGCTGACTTGGCGCTGACAAGCCAACTTTGCCTTGAAAGCGAAGTTGCTTAAAAGAGCCTGAAGGCGAGGCTACTCCAGAAGCGAGGCTCCCCCAGAGGCGAGCCTTTTACCTGAAGGTGAGGCTCCTCCCAGAGGCAAGCCTATTCTCCATGCGAGGCTAGCAGTGACAGGGCACTGGCAAGCCAATTTCGCTTTGAAGTGAGGTTGCTTAAAGAAGCCCAGTGGTGAGGCTCCTCCCGGAGGCGAGCCTATTCCAGCCCTAAGGCGAGCCTTTTATCAAAAGTGAAGCTACCCAGAGGCAAGCCTATTTCATCCCAAAGGCGAGCTTATTCCAGCCCTAAAGCGAGCCTTTTATCTATGGCGAAGCTACCCAGAGGCAAGTCTATTCCAGCCCAAAGGCGAGACTACTCCAGCCTAGAAGCAGAACTAAAATTCAGTCTTAAAGGCGAAGCTGAGCTCAACCATCAAGGCGAAGCTCACACTCACATATCTTTGATTATCAATCGAAGCAATTCAAAGTTTTTAGAAATTCAAACTTTGAAGGAGGTTTTATTGACACATTAAAAAAGACAAACTCCCATACCACTTTTCAGCTGGTCAGAACAATGTCTAACTTGTTGACATCTATAAAAGACAAGCTACGGACAAGCTAATGATCAACTCAACACATCCCGAGGGACAAAGCAGAAGCCCAGGCCCCGCTGATCCAATGAAGCTGATAGCAGGTCAAATAATACCTTTTGAGGTTAAGTTAACTCAATACTTAGCCTCACGTGAGCCCAAGGTTCTAGCCTCACTCTAGAGGCTAAATTATCTACCTTTGTCTTGAAGCCCTTCAAAGCTTAGTAACAAGCCAAGTGCTGCTAGCTTCATCTGAAGCTCAACATAGCCGCACAAGGCTAATTTTCTAGCTTCGTCGAAGCTGTAACAGCTCTAATTAAGAGCTTTTAGCCCCGCATGCGGAGCTAAACCTAGCCCCACGCAAGGCTACATCCAGCCTCGCACGAGGCTTTCTACACCTATACGAGAGGGTTGGCCAGGTTAAACCTTTGACCTAGTATTTAGTGGGTTAACCCCACTACGTTAGTGGGGTTAATGCTACTTTAAGTGGGCAGTTATACCTTCCTACTTCGCCCTACATTCAGTGGAACAGCCATTTTTAGGCTCGCGCTAGCTTATCTAGCCTCGCATGCTGCTCACATTTAGCCTAGCGTGAGCGTTATAGCCTCACCCGAAGTTCAAAAGAGCTTTCGGCGTGAGCCTAGCTGACTGTTATCAGTCATAGCTAATTTCTAGGGGCAGTTACACCCCTCCAGAGCCTATATAAAGCTTATTTGAGAATGAGCTGGGGGGCACAATTGAGGGGAGGAGATCAAGAGAGGCAGGCAATCAAAGAGAGAATAGAACAGAAGAGGCAAGAAGGCATCGAGAGAGCTAACAAGGCTAACTTTTTCTTCTTTCCTAGAAGCTTCAGAGAATTACTTTTCTAAGTTCAAGATGTTGATACTTTAAGACCTACTTTTTTCTAGGAATCACCGAAACCAGGCGAGAAGGAATTCCTAAGCAGTAGCATTCAAAGATCGATCGTCCGTATCGTTAGTGGGACAAAGTGGTCGCGCGCTGATCAGACTCCCACCGGCATACTTCTCTAGAAATCTCAGAGGAGATCTATTTGTAATTTTTTTCTTTTAATTACTTGTAATCTTGCTCCTCGATATTTTGTAAGTTTTCCTTATTGACTTTTAATGGAAAACAGTGGTTTGGATGGAGCCTCTCCAATCTTCCAGAACCTACACTGTGCTGAGTAGTGTTCGGGTTTGCCACATACAAAATAGTTTCCATTCTTGTTAAAAGTAAAGTTAGGGTTTCTTTTCAACTTAGGGTTCTAATTTGATTTGAAGTTTGGTTTATGAAAATGTTTCTTTGGTTTAGAAGGCTTGCTTTCAATTAGATTTGCATTGGAAGTAAGATCCTTGGCCCTTTCTATTTTCTCTCTTTCTTTGTTTTTCTCTTCAATTCTAATATGAATTATTACATCTTCAAGGTTCATTAGTTTTCTTTTATGTTTCAGTTTTTTTCTTGTAATATTTTCATGAGTCGGGTAGTTTTTCAATTAGGGGCTCCAGTAACAAAGGCTTTGGGTAGGGTGATGTTTTCATTTTAAGATCATCAATTAGAACATAGTATTCATGAATTTGAGAGGAAATATTTTTTTCATCAGACATGACAAAATTTAGAAAATTTTCAATTGTAAAATTTTAAGTTCCAGCATCTTCAAGAATGTATTTTTTTTATTAAGACTTCCTCAAATTTCAGTTGCAGTTTTATAAGGACAGTAAATATCAAACAGTGCATTACTAAGTGTGCTGAGAATGATCTACAGATTTTTGTTTGCCTTTTTTCAGTTTTGCAAGTCTTTTTCTTTCTCTAATTTAGGATCAATTATAGTAAAGGAATAACTAGTTACATCAAGTGTAGACATAACTTTTTCTTGCCATCTTTTAAAGTGGGTTCTATTAAATAGTTCAATCCTAGAGATGTCAGGCAAAGACTTAACATTAGCAGCAGCAACCATAGTAGTATCTATATCTAATCTTAAGATTGTTGGAAATTAATATATGAACTACTACTAAGCTATTTGAAGTTAAACTTCAAAGAAAAAAAGGAACTTCTCTATTTTGATCGAGGCATGTAGATTACTATCCTTAAGAGTATATCACGTCTCTCTGAAAGAGTATCTCGGTGCGGCAGGTTGATAACGGTCTATCCTCCAGGATTCAAGGATCGCTGGCCTTACAAGCGTGCACTCACAATGAACAGGCCCTCGAACATCTCAGTTTTGTTTCCTCCAGAGATGTAGAAAAGAACATAAGAGTTTTAGAAAATTTCATAGGAGAAAGAAGATGGTTGAGTTGTTTTGAGAGCAGGGGTTAGGTCCTTTATAAAGAGAGTTTTTCATCATCAGAAATCCTTAGGCAGAGAGCACAATCCTTGGACCGAGAAGAAATCTTTTCTTGTGTAGAGAAATAATATTGTCTTGAAAAGTGTCACTGCAGAATTGGGACAAAGAGCTCTCAATAGCTAAATCTCACATGACAGGATATGGAAAGATATGAATCTCAATGGCTATTTCTGACCTAAATATTGTGATAGAATTTTATTTTAATTTTAAATCTAAAAAATAAAATTAGCAAAAACTTAACCTATTCGGGTCACACCCCGCGAGGCTCTGAACCCAGATTTGTACCCCCCCTAAACGTACGATGCGGGCACACATATGTATTAAGATTTTTAGGACCCGGTAATCCCAATTTTCTTCACTAGACCTTAATGGGCTAGTGTGTACGCGAGCACCCCCTGGTTTCTAGCCTACACAACTCATCATGAAATAGACTCCATATATAAACACTAAAGAGTTCTTTTCCTATCCAATGTGGGACTAAAAGAACTTTGCTTAATTTTGAAATACCCTTAATACTAAGAAGAACATCCAAAGACACTCCAAATACTTCCTACCTTAGTTAACACAGTTAAACAGACGAGAGAGAGAGAGAGAGAGAGAGAGAGAGAGAGACTGGAATATTAAACAGAAACTGAAATTGAATAGGCATAATTGATTCTCTTTGTTTCTTATGCCTCTTGTAAATTCTTGCATTTATTGATTTTTTGTCTACACGTGAGACTTATGGTAGAGAAGCTCTGCAAAATAGCTATTCGATATGCATGGCACTGTCACGCCCCGCTTCCCAAAATACATGGAAACAAAGTCGCGACGGCAGTCGGCGATGCATATACGAAAGAAAAATACCTCACGTATACGATAAACCTAAAGTAACCTAAACAAGATATAAATCTAAACCAAAATAAATAAATGATCACTGCTATATCACATATAAGCATCCACACATGATATCATATAAAAAGAACTAGAATAAAGACTAAATCTGATATATATTAAGAATCAAGAAATAAGAGGAAGACAAGAGAGATAAGAATACCAAAACCAAAAAATAGAAACTCAAGCTCCTCGCGAAGCGTACAATCACACGAACACCTGAACAATATAAGAAGGTGTCCAAAAATCTTGGACGTGCGAATCCAGGGTCATCAGAAGCGACCTAATGAGTGTGTGTGTGTGTGTAAAGGAAAGGTGTTTGTGCATAAAAACAATGTAAGTAATAACAACATGATAACTGAAATAAAAGATAACAGAATAATCAATATCAAGAACAAAGCTATAAACTATATATAACGGGTATCATAATAAAAGAAAATCACTAATGTTAAGATGTGTAACCTAGCATATGTTACTAGTCTGGTATACAATCGGTCATGTGTACAATCGTTTGTCTATTATAATTATATATATGCACAGTCAGGTGATTACGGTCAGTCATAATACACTATAACCAGTTCATTATCATTTATTATGTCAGCAAATACCAATTGTCACATCAATAGACGCGTCCCATACTACGCCTACTACATGTGTCAATCAGGGTCCTAAGTTATTGAAATCGATTGAAGAGACAGTGTCCATGCTTAAGGTGGGTTCCGTACATACCCGGAACCATACCCAATCACCTGGCGCTGAACCAGGTCCTACCGCTAAATAGTCAATAACAATAACAATATGTCAATAACAAAAATAATATGAACAATATGGGATGTCAGTCATCCCCTGGAACTCTACAGTGGAACCATATCTCGGCTACTCAACCTGTATCCTAGGTCCACCTAAAAATACAGACACTGTCTCCTCCATCAATTTCCCCAATCCCAGTATAAGTTGTCAATTTATATTATTATTTTATAACAATCAATATCTATGTTATTTCAATTACTCAGAAAATGCGGTGACAATAACAATACCAATGAAGTAACGATAATAATGTAGACAATAGTACCGTGTAAACGGTAGAACAATGAAACAATACATGCGTTACAGTCTGACAGTAATTTTTCAGTAACTTTCAATAACATGAATCAACATAATAACGAATCCAGATACTGTTCAATAGACAGTCTCATTTAGAATCAGTCAAATCTCATCTTATCAATCTACTATGATCTTCTACATCCATCAGTCTATTCCAATCTCAACATAATGGAATAAACACTTAGCTATTTCTAACCAATCATCACTATCCAATCTGATAAAATGTAATCAATTCTCTCCCTCTTTCATCAATCTCAATCACAGATCCAAACAACATAATAAATCTACTGTACATCTATAGATCCACTAGTTCAAGAAAATCCAATTTACACATATTCACTAATCTACTCTACTCCTTTAAGTCACCAATAACTAAGATCATACAATAACTGCTATCAAACTCTGTATATATATTAACACGAATATCAATGAAATCACTCTCATAACTCAACCTCTGTAACTAAATAACGGATGTAATCAATACCCAAACATGAAGCACACGGTATGTCCTCAAGACCAACAAGGTCAACACATGCCGAAATTATATTTAAAAAAGGAACATCCTCAAACAACTGCAATCTAGAATGATATATATCTAATACTCAATATCAATAAGCTCATCCATACTCAACAAATATAATCAGGGTAAATCCGAAAATACTCACAATCAATAATCCAAAAGTCATCAATCTCATTTGAACTCTATTAAAGATCCAAAGAACAGAACACAAATCTCATATCAATTCCAACTCTAACTAATTCCATATACCGATCCAAACATTAAGAAATCTAATATCTTAATAAAGTAACATCATAATAAATCCGTTCTCAATACCTAAATGAATCCTCATCTCTGTTATTACCAAAAGAAAGGATAATAAGTCTGATAAGTACACCACATAAAATATGAATCTATCTATAATCATGAATCAATCAACTCAAGATCAACCCAATTACAATCCAGGTTCCTTTACAACTAGTCCGAATCCGAACAGCTTTACATGAAATGATATATGTCTAATACATCAATATCCAAACACAAGGTCCATGTATATCTGATGCTGAAACATGAACTAATCTAGCCAATCAATAGATCGAGTCAAGTTACAGTCTAAGATGTATTAGTACTAGGCCTAAGCCAATAATGGCGAACTATAAACACATGAAACGTCGCTAATACAAGCTCATATCAACTATAAAAATAAGATGAACAATCATTGATGTCTCACAAAATGATACAAGTAATTAACTGATAAAATATAACAGAAAGTAACATGAAATGATAAGAGTAAAATACAAATACCTATTTACAACGGTAAATAAGGAAATAAGATATAAGCAAACACTCACATGAAATGATGCGGTTTTGAAACGAATTATTGTCTGGTCTTCACTGCATGAACATGTACTGATCTACGGATCATCCCATGGATCAGTCTTCAAATCGCCATCGTATCGGACCCATAATGGGTACAAATCCAAATCTCACATTACCGAGTTCAGATCGTCCAAGCAAATCCGAAACGCTGTAACACGCCACCAAACACACAGAGAGGAACGGGAATCAATTCACACACCTAATACACTCACACATGTACCCATACAAGCATGTCACACGTGCATTAACCCACGGGTATAACCACATACATACACATATACAGGTATACACAAACATAATACATTATACTCATGCATACATACACATATACCCACACATAAATACCTCTATATGAGTATACGCATACAAACACCTATATACATAGGTGTATATATATATATGATTACACTTAATATATATAAATACACACACCCCCAACAACAACTCACGCACGCACTCTTGCAAACACACCCAAACACTATATAATTAAAACACATGCATGCATATGTATATTTATTTACCCACATACCTCTATAAATAACAATGACACATATTTATACAAGTACCTATACCTCAGTTAAATGCACATACACTTGCATAATTGATTCACAACACAAATATATGCAAAGAAGAGGAGGGGAAGAACTCACACAATAGGGTGACTTGTGGCGTGCCAACGGAGGCTCTGGCGGAGGGAGAGGAGGCCGTGGAGGATGTCGATGGATAGAGGATCTCACCGTGAAGGGTGCGGGTGCATTCGCGTTCACCGTCGGCGATCAACGGCGACCACAGAGAGACGGAAGAGGGGTTCAGACTTGGGATGTTGGGGCTATGATAAAGAGGAGCTTGGTGTTGCACTCATGTATGCCAGTTTGCACAGGAGGTGGGGTCCATGGGGATTGCAGGATGCTGGGGTTTGGGTGAAAGGATGGAGGAGATCTCGTGTGGTGGAAGGTGAAGCTCCGGGCCATGTAGTCGGCTACCAAGAGGAGATGGCCATGACAGGGGATGGCTAGAAGGTGTGCGCCAGGCCTTGATGAGGGTGGAGTCTCGGCTGTGCTTCCTGGATCTGGCTGGTCATGGGGAGTGTTGTATGGTAGGAGAACATCAGGGAAGAAGGAGGATGGACCCGGCTCTGCTAGGGAGATCTCGACTCGCCGTGGTTCCTCAGAGTTCGCCGAGGAGGAGATGGCGATGCGGCCAACGGGGTGATGCACGATGAGGATAGGAGGAGGAAAATTATTACGGGATGTGGATTTATATTAGCTAAGATTTGAAGGAGATTAGTTAGGATTATATATGATTTTGTTAGGATTTAGATAAGATTTGTTATTTGTGATTGGGTTGCTAAGATTAGGATTTGGGTTTGGGGTTTTAGATAATGGCTAAATGGTTTGGGTATGGATTGAGGGTATGGATCTAATAGGTAACGGTTTCGGGATCAACAGAAGAAAAATACTAAATAAAAAAATAATAATAACATTAACAAAATAAAAATATTAACAATAATAACCAAACAATAATAATCATACTTAATAATAATAATACTAATAATAACTTTAACACGTAATAGTAATAATAATAACAATAATAACTAACAACAACCACAAAAGTAATAATTAAAAATGATGAAATGATAATAGTTATAACTACCACCAATAATAACAATTAATAATAAAAATAATAATAGAAATAATGGTAATAAATAATAAAAATATAGATAAGAAATAATGGTAATAATACATAAAGCTAATGTTAATATCTTAAAATAATTTGTATATCTAATAATACTAATAAGTTGCAAATCAAGTTAATAAAAATAAAAATAATCTGAGGAACCAAATAAATACTTAGACAAATAAAATACAGTATTATTAGATAGGGAATATTACATTCTACCCACCTTATAAAAATATCGTCCTCGAAATTTCAATAAAATAGGGAATGATAAAAATCAAGTTAAAAGAGAAGACAAATCTTCCGCGTCACTCCTCACTGTATCATGGGCCCACCACGCTTTCGCTGCGTGCTCTGATCTCTGCAACTAGCTTTATAATGGAGTGATCAAATCCGAGAGTCAAAATCAAGGAAATAGAACAGGGAAGAAGAATAAGAATCAAGATAAAAATCTGATAACTCTAGAAGAAGAGTAAAAATCCAGGATACAAGATCAGAGACATGGATTTCTAAAGGGGAAAATGATCAATTCCAAATGGAGTCGATATCATTGTAAGGATGGTATATGTATATTGCAGTGTAATTATAGCTCGTTGTAAGTTCCAGTATGAACTAGGTCTTTTTTTGAGTAAACCTGGCTCTGATACCAAGAAAATCTTGTCACGCCCCGCTTCCCAAAATATATGGAAACAGAATCACGATGAGAACCGGCGATGCATATACGCAAGGAAATACCTTACATATACATACTAAGTTTAAATTAACCTGAACAAGCTATAAATCTAAACCAAAAGAAATCAACAATCACTGTAATATCATATATAAGCATCCACACATGATATTATATAAAAAGAACTGGAATAAAGACTAAATCTGATATATATCAAGAATCAGGAAATAATAGGAAGACAAGAGAGATAAGAATACCAGAACTAAGAGAGAGAAACTCCAGCTCCTCGTGAAGCATACAATCACACCGACACCTGAAGAATATAAGAAGGTGTCCCAAAATTATGGACGTGTGAATCCAGGGTCGTCAGAAGTGACCTAATGAGTATGTGTGTAAAGGGAAAGATGTTTGTGCATAATAACAATGTAAGCAATAAGAACATGATAACTGAAATAAAAGATAACAAAATAACCAATATCAAGAACAAAGTTATAAACGATGTATAACTGGTATTATAATAAAAGAAAACCATTAATGTCAATATGTGTAACCTAACATATGTCACTAGTCTGGTATACAAGCTGGTCATGTGTATAATCGTATGTCTATCATAATTAAAAATATGCATAGTCAGGTGATTACGGTCAGTCATAATACACTATAACCAGTTCATTATTATTATTATATCAGCGAACACCAATTGCCACATCTAATAGACGCATCCCATACTACGCCTACTACACGTGTCAATCAGGATCCTAAGTTATTGAAATCGATTAAAGAGACATTGTCTATACTTTAGGTGGGTTTCATACATACCCAGGACCACGGCCGAATCACCTGGCGCTGAACCAGGTCCTACCTCTAGGTAGTCAATAACAATAACATTATGTCAATAACAAAAACAAAATGAATAATACATGTTGTCAGTCATCCACCGGAGCCCTGCAGTGGAACCGTATCTCAGTTGTGCAACCTATATCCTAGGTCCA
Organism: Agave tequilana; assembly: GCA_038442645.1. Classification (NCBI taxonomy): domain Eukaryota; kingdom Viridiplantae; phylum Streptophyta; class Magnoliopsida; order Asparagales; family Asparagaceae; genus Agave; species Agave tequilana. The sequence goes on along the minus strand of JAVJIF010031422.1, from coordinate 63,311 downwards.
CCCAAAATACAGTCGCTGTCTCCTCCATCAATTTTCCTAATCCCAGTGTAAGTTATCAATTTATATTATTATTTTATAACAATCAATATCTATGTTATTTCGATTACTGGAAAAAATGTGGTGACAATAGCAATATCAATGAAGTAACGATAACAATGTGGACAATAGTACCGGGTAAAATGTAGAACAATGGAACAATGCATATGTTTCGGTCTGACAGTAATTTCTCAGTAACTTTTAATAACATGAATCAATACAATAACGAATTCAGATACTGCTCAATAGACAGTCTCATCTAGAATCAGTTAAATCTCATGTTACCAATCTACTATGATCTTCTACATCCATCAGTCTATTCCAATCTCAACATAATGGAATAAACACTCAGCTACCGTTAACCAATCATCACTATCCAATCTGATACATTATCATCAATTCTCTCCCACTTTCATCAATCTCAATCATAAATCCAAACAAATCAATGAAATTTATAAATCCACTAGTTCAGGTAAATTCAATCTACACATATTCACCAATCTACTCTACTCCTTTAAGTCACCAATAACTGAGATCACACAATAACTGCTATCAAGCTCTGTATATATATTAACACTAATATCAATGAAATCACTCTCATAACTCAACCTCTTTAACTGAATAACTGAAGTAATCAATTCCCAAACATGAAGCACATGGTATGTCCTCGAGACTAACTAGGTCAACACATGCCGAAATCATATCTAAAAAGGGAACATCTTCAAATAACTGCAATCTAGAATGGTCTATATCTGATACTCAATATCAATAAGCTCATCCATGCTTAACAAAATGTAATCAGGGGTAAATCTGAAAAATACTCACAAACAATAATCCAAAAGTAATCAATCTCATTTTTTGATTACTGGGAAAATGCGGTGACAATAACAATATCAATGAAGTAACGATAACAATGTGGACAACAGTACCGGATAAACGGTAGAATAATAGAACAATGCATATGTTACGGTCTGACAGTAATTTCTCAGTAACTTTCAATAACATGAATCAATACAATAACAAATCCAGATACTGCTCAATAGACAGTCTCATCTAGAATCAGTTAAATCTCATCTTATGAATCTACTATGATCTTCTACATCCATCAGTCTGTTCCAATCTCAACATAATGGAATAAACACTCAGCTACCTCTAACCAATCATCACTATCCAATCTGATACAATATCATCAATTCTCTCCCACTTTCAACAATCTCAATCACAGATCCAAACAAATCAATGAAATCTATAAATCCACTAATTCAGATAAATTCAATCTACACATATTCACCAATCTACTTTACTCCTTTAAGTCACTAATAACTGAGATCACACAATAACTATTATCAAGCTCTGTATATATATTAACACTAATGTCAATGAAATCACTCTCATAACTCAACTTCTTTAATTGAATAACTGAAGTAATCAATTCCCAAACATGAAGCACATGGTATGTCCTCGAAATCAACTAGGTCAACACATACCGAAATCATATCTAAAAAGGGAACATTTTCAAATAACTGTAATCTAGAATGGTCTATATCTGATACTCAATATCAATAAGCTCATCCATGCTTAACAAATATAATCAGGGGTAAATATGAAAAATACTCACAATCAATAATCCAAAAGTTATCAATCTCATTTGAACTCTATTTAAGATCAAAAGAATAGAACACAAATCTCATATCAATTCCAACTCTAACTAATTCCATATACCGATCTAAGCATTAAAAAATCTAATATCTTAATAAAGTAACACCATAATAAATCCGTCCTCAATACCTAAATGAATCCTCATCTATGTTATTACCAAAGAAGGGATAACAAGTCTGATAAGTTCTCCACATAAAATATAAATCTATCCATAATCATGAATCAATCCAACTCAAGATCAATCCTGTTCCAGTCTAGGTTCCTTTACAACTAGTCCGAATCCGAACAGTTTAACATGAAATGATATAAGTCTAATACCTCAATATCCAAAAACAAGGTCCATATATATCTGATGCTCAAACATGAACTAATCCAGCTAATTAATAGATCGAGTCAAGTTACAGTCTAAGATGTATTAGTACTAGACCTAAGCCAACAACAGCGAACTACAGATATATGAAATGTCGCTGATACAAGCTCATATCAACTACGTAAATAAGTCAAACAATAATTGATGTCTCATGAAGTGATACAAGTAATTAAACTGATAAATATAATAGAAAGTCACATAAAATGATAAGAGTAAAATACAAAGTAAACAAGAAAATAAGACATAAGTAAATACTCACATGAAATGACGCGATTTTAGAACTGAATCATCATTTGGTCTTCACTGTATGAACCTGTACTGATCTATGGATCACCCCATGGATCGGTCTTTGGGTCCAGAATGGGTACAAATCCAAATCTCATGTTACGGAGTTTGGATCATCTGAGCAAGTTCAAACGCTGTAATACGACACCAAACACATAAAGAGGAAGGGAATCAATTCACACACCTAATACACTCACACATGTACCCATACAGTGCGCCACACGTGCATACACCCATGAATACAGCCACATACATACACATATACAGGTATACACAAACATAATACATTATAATCATGCATACATACACATATACGCACACATAAATACCTATATACGAGTATACTCATACAAACACCTATATACATAGGTATGTGTGTGTGTGCGCGCGCATGTGTGTGTGTGTGTGTGTGATTACACTTATAATATATACACACACACACACACACCCACCCACCCATCCCCCCCCCATAACAACTCACGCACACACTCTTGCAAACACACCTAAACACTATGTAATTAAAACACATGCATGCATATGTATATATATTTACCCACATGCCCATATATATAACAATTATACATATTTACACAAGTACCTATACCTCATTTAAATGCACACACACTTGCATAATTGATTCACAACATAAATATATGCAGAGAAGATGAGGGAGAGGACTCACACAAAAGGGTGACTTGCGGCGCGCCGATGGAGGCTCCGACGGAGGGGAGGAGGCCGCAGAGGATATCGATGGACGGCAGATCTCGCTGTGAAGGGCGTAGGTGCGTTCATGCTCACTGACGACGATCAACGGTGACCCACAGAGAGACAGAAGAGGGGTCCGGACTTGGGATGTTGGGGCCATGATTAAAAGGAGCTTGGTGCTGCTCTCATGTCTGCCAGTTGTGCAAAGAAGGTGGGGTCCATAGGGGATTACAGGATGCTGGGGTTTGGGTGAAAGGATGGAGGAGATCTCATGTGGTGGGAGGTGGAGTTCCGGGCCATGTAGTCGGCTACCAAGGGGAGATGGCCATGGCAGGGGATGGCCAGAGGAAGAGGAGAATGTGTGCTCTAGGCCTTAATGAGGGTGGAGTCTCGGCTGTGCGGCCTGGATCCGGCAGTCATGGGAAGTGTTGCATGGGAAGAGATTAGCAGGGAAGAAGAAGGATGGACCCGACCCTGCTAGGGAGATCTCGGCTTACCGTAGGTCCATCAGAGTTCGCCGAGGAGGAGATGGCGATGCGGCCAAAGGGATGATGCACGGTGAGGAGAGGAGGAGGAAGATTATTACAGGATATGGGTTTATATTAGCTAAGATTTGAAGGGGGATTAGTTAAGATTATATATGATTTTGTTAGGATTTAGATAAGATTTGTTATTTGTGATTGGGTTATTAAGATTAGGATTTGGGGTTTTGGATAATGGCTAAATGATTTGGGTATGGATTGAGGGTATGGATCTAACAGGTAACGGTTTCGGGATCAAGAGAAGAAAAATACTAAATAAAAATAATAATAATATCATTAACAAAATAAAAATATCAACAATAATAACCAAACAATAATAATCATACTTAATAATAATACTAATAATAACTTTAACACGTAATAGTATGAATAGGTGACTAGCTAGGGGGTGAATAGGTGACTAGCTAGTCCAATGATGAATTAATGCGGAATTAAAATTATTTATGCAAACAAAAAACTATTAAGTTAAACACACCAAGTATAATATAAGAGTGTAGCAGAATTCCCAGTGAAGGGCTCTGGACTATCTCCTCAAGATTCCTCTAAATAAGAGCTGAGGTGCCGCTATGGCTCTCTTGGTTGAATACAAGTGTGAGCAAACAATCCCAAGCAAATAACCACAAGTATATCAAGTAAGTAATGAATAAGAACAATAAGATCATGTAAGATATAAACACAAGTGAGAGATAGAAAGATAGCAATCGAAAACATGGGAGATTTGTTTTGAGGTTCGGGCACCCTTGCTCTACGTCCCCGCCTTCAACACTTGAAGGATTTCCACTAAAATCGATCCCACCGGATCACTCGGTACCGCAACACCTACAACGAGTTCATACAAGAACTCCTTAGACTCACTAGTCCCTCTCTTATTCCCGCAAGAGCTACACACACAAGCACACTAGCTTGCCGAGACCGTACCTCTACACCGAGCTCCCACAAGAACTTGAAATAATACGAACCTGTAAGTTCGCCTCCTCAAATACAAGATGAACACTTTGGTGATCTCAATACTTTGATCACCTAAAACTCTCTCACAACAAAGATCCCTATAGGATTGATGTAGCAATAGATCGCTCAAGTATATGTGAGAAAAACTTGGATAAAATTTGTGGTGAAAAACTCAAGAAATCTCTTTTTCAAAACACTCTTAAAAGACTCTCCTTTTGATATGGAAGTATTTGGCTCTAAAACACTTAGAAAGGTAAGAAAAACTAGCTTGAAAACCCACTTCAAATCTTATTTAAAACAGTCCAAGGGAACCCCAATTTATAGGCTCCCAAAATATAGCCATTGGAGGCCAACTCAGCAGGAGATCCTGCTATCGGTCGACCGCCCGGTCGATCGCCAATGGTCGGAATTCCAACCGTTGGGAAAAGCGTTCAACTAGCCGGTCGATCGTAGATTGGGTTATGACCTAGCGGTCGACCACCCGGTTGACGGGGGCCATTTACAGAGAGCAGAAGCTCTCTGGCGGTCGGCCATGCGGTCGACCGGCCCTTGGCTGTGCACGTTTGTGCACATCGGTCGATCGCCCGGTCGACCGACTTCTGGCTCAGTCGACCAGCCGGTCGACCGCCAGACAGCCATCCAACATTTTTAGGGATAAAAACTTGGTCTTTTTATATTTAATAAAATCCCATAAATTCTCATAAATTCTACAAAAATAAGTTCATTAATACTTTAATATACAAACATGTTTGATTAAAAATCAAAACACATTACAAAAATTTGAACTATTTTTATAATATAGAAATTTTGACTTAAACAAAAATCTGTATTTTTCAAAAACAATCTCCAAATTGAAAAACGATTTTTTTCAAAACTTCTCCAAATACAAAAACAAGATATTTTAAACACTTTTGAAGCTTAGTGTGTATGGATATGATCTACTACACATTTATGATGAAGTATCGATATTTTTGACATTAAGCTCTAAAATAAGTTTTGATAAAACATATGTATATTTTGAAGCTTAAAAACCAAACCGGTATTTTTCAAAACAAAAACTCTTTTATGGAAACACATATAAATCTTATATGTGAGTGTATATGAACTTGAGCAATCCACCAGCTAATCTATCCTTTACATTTTAACAAAATCTTGACACTTACAAAACTCGACACAAGTCTTCTGAAAGCCTTCCTTTGAAAATCTTCTTCTCCTTCTTGACTTGATCCAAATCTTAATCTAATGAGCTAGACTTCTCTTGAGTACTTAATGCGATCTTAATGCGCGAGCTCTTGAATCAACATGTGCTAGCTCCAAAACTTGACTTTAAATTCTTTGTTGAAGTTAAATACCTACTAAGATCTTGATCAAATATCTGAGACTAAGTAAACACAAGATCATTAGTACTATAACTACATGAGTTAATCATCATCAAAACTAGAGTGATGGGCCTTCGGGCCAATAGTGATCGTCAAACCCCTCAGACTACCAACTAGACTTTTGAAAAGAGTCGAGTCTACAAAATCTCCATTTCCTTTTCTTGATAGCTTCATTCCTGTGGCTATTAGGGTGTTCACTGGGTTGCAGTTACTCATCTTGAATTTTCCTAAGATCTCCTTCATGTGCTTCTTTTGAGACATAAATATCCCATCTTGTTGTTGCTTCACTTCGATATCAAAAAAATGGGACATCAACCCATTGTTCATCATCTCAAATTCATTAAACATCACCTCCTTGAGTTCAGCAAGCATCTCGGCTCTACTTCCTGTGTATAACAAGTTATCAATATAAAGACAAATTATTAGAAATTCGCCTTGATGGTTCCTCTTCATGTACATGGCATGTTGTTATATCCCTGGTCTAAAATACTGTATTTTTTATTTTTCTAAAGCATTTATTTTATTTTACTTGTTATTTTATTGTTATTTGTTATTCTTAGTATTGAGTGTTTCATTATTATTGTAATTATTGTGGCTATTTTATGGTTATTTTAATTATTATTAACTATTATTGTTATTAATATTATTATTATGTATTGGTATTATTTTTGTTAATTATTATTACTAGAGTATTATTATTAGTATTTTAATAATTATTATTTATTTCTATTATTACTTGGTTAATTACTATTATTATTTATCATCATCATTATTATTAATATTATGGCCTGAATTATTATTTTCTCTCTTTGATTCTTTTCCTCATACCTATTTATCTAAACCTAAAACCCACTAACTCAATAATCTATAACCCAAAACCCAATACTAATCCAAATCTTATCTTATCAAATCTTTTTATAAATCTTAACTAATCCTAATCTAAATACTAACAAAAATTATATCTATTCTAACTTACCCAAATTCAAATCATATTTTCAAAATCATAATCTTAATTAATTCTACCCTAAACTACTAAGTAAAGTAGTTTGAACCCAACTGAAATTCTGATCTTTAAAGTTTTTAATAATCTATAAAAAGCCTAAACTACTTCTTTTTCTACCTCCAATGAAAAATTATGACCCAACTCTCTCCACCTCCTTTTTTTTCTCCTCCAGCGGAGCATGAATAAAAGGGATCTTGAAGTGCAAAGATTGAGGAATACGATAGGGGAGATCAAATCAAAGTAAGTAATTTATCTTCTCAATTTATTTGATATAAATAGTTTATTAAAAATCATGTCTATATCATGACTATCCAAGAATTTTTATACATCAAAAACCCAATCATAAGACCAACTAAAATACATGTGAGAATATACCAACCAATATTTTAAATCATATTTTTTCCAAATTTTTTTAACAAAGGATTTTAAAAAAATTCTGCAGTTCCAGGCCAGCCAAACCAGGCCTGGCCTGGCTGGCCGGCCTAGCCGGGGCAGGGCCTGACAGAGCCCTAGCCAAGCCTGGCCACGCCCACCTGGCCTAGGCAGGCCCTGGCCGGCCTGCACAGGGCCTCGACAAGCCAGGCCCTGCTGGGCCGTACAACATAGGGCCAGGCCCTATGCTACCAAAAAAAAAATTAACAGCCGGATAGACCCGGCCTGGCCTGGCCGGGCTGGGCTGCACAAGGAGGCATAGAGAAAAAAAAGGAAAAAAAAAGGAAAAAAGAATGGAAGAAAGAAAGAAGAATTCCATATTAAAATAATTAGTTAAAAATATCAAAAAATAAGAGAAAAATATAAATAATAATCTACAATACTTTTACTTTCTATGATAAAAATTTTAGAATAATACCAACATAAATTAACACAAACCATCCACTTTAAAGCCATTTTTCTTAATGGTAAATTCAGACCCGTTAAGCATTTTAATGGTTTAAAGCTTATTAAAAATTCAACAAAAATTTAAAATTAGTTTAAATTAAACTAACCAAATTCATTAGATTCAGAGGACCACATTCCTAACCCCCAAAATAATTAATCAAGATTAAAACCCCTTATAACTCTCAAGTAGAACATTTTTTTAAAATTCTAACATTTTTTATTGAAATGAACTATGTAGATTTATCAGGATCCTAAGATTTCAGTGCTTTGGACTTAGGATCGAGTTCAGGTGAGTATTCTTTTTCCTTCTTCAATTAAATAAGAGTTTCATGATAAATGATTTTATTTTGCTATGTGATTATACTACTAAAATTTTCTGAGATGATATTTGTGAGTATTGTTCTCATTTACCATTGTCAGAAATATGTGTGTGTGTTGCTTGTTTTACTTCAATCTGCCTTATTACACTAGTATGATTACTTGTATCATTTCATGAGGTACTAGTGAGTGTTCACTCTGATTATATAGCTTACTTGAGTGCCACTCAGTATCTTTTTATGAGTTAGTTGTTCGACGTTATTGGCTCAGGACTAATTGTGATATAACCTTGAACTGTGACTTGTCCGATCTATAGATTGACTGATCTAGTTCATACTTGTGGACAGATAGCATCACTCATATGTAGTATTTATCGGACAATTATTTGGTGAATTAGAACTTGCAAAATAATTACATGTTGATTGATTGGTGAGTCGATGAGGGCTAGATTGTCAGGTATTAGTTTCTTATATGTTTAGTGGTATTTAGAGTACTTAGTAATTCTTGATGTTACTTTATATATATTGATCATCATATGTATATGGTTGGATTTTAGTATTGTGATATGAGACTTATGTCATTTCATGTGTAACCGTTTCGGATTCAGATTTAGTTACGATAATCTTAGAATATAAATTGATTGATCATGAGGTTGATTGGCTCATGATTGAGATTAAAGATTAATATTTTATGTAGAGTATTTATCAGACTTGATATTCATATACTTGATGATATGTTAAATGATGATTCATTGTATTCTAAGAGTATATTATATATGAAGTTATCTTATTAAAAGACTGATCTTCTGATACTTGGACTGATATGGACATAGTTAAAGTTAGAATTGATTGACATGAGGATTGGTATTCGTTTCAGAGGATTTTGATCAGTGTTCCGATGAGATTGATATAATTGGATCCGTAGTTGTGGTATTCCCTATTTTATCCCAGATTATACTGTTTGAGTATTGATGTCCTGTTGATGTTGATTATCAGATGTAGAGGCATCTTAGATTCCATATTGCTTGAGGAGTAGGCGTAAATTAGGTTGACCTGATCTGGTGGCATGCATATACATAATTGACTAGTTATTTAGATTTCTAGATCTTGTGTTTGAACTTAATGGAAGTGAGAGTGTATGATGGTCTTAATTAAGATTGGATAGCGATGATTGGTTGGATATAGATGAGCAAGTATTTTATGTATTAGCACTTGGATATATCGATGACTTTGAGGATCTGAGTTGATTAAATATTTTGTCCGGATTTTCTACTCATATCAGCAGGTTATTACTTATTCCGAATATCATGATTTACCTGAAAAACTTGACTGATTATTGTAAACTGTCTAAAAATCACTGAGGATAAGTCATCAGAAAGCAGAGTCCAAACTCCAAACGAGGGCTAATCGTAGCCACTACCTCAGCACCAAGACGCGAGGGTCAAAACCCGCGTCTCAGAATTACTGCAGTAGGATCACTACAGTACCATGACGCGAGGGTTAAAACCCGCGTCTCTACTTTACCACAATAACTAAGACGCAAAGCTCGGAGCCCGCGTCTCACACAAAGCTTGACGCAGAACTTAAAGCTCACATTTCAACCAAATACGAAATTCAAGCGTTACATCAATGGTTAAACGCGAGACTCGAAGGCCGCGTTTCAACTACAGAAGAACCCTGCATCTCAGTTATAACTGCCCTCATTACTGGGTCAATTACTGCCCATGTAATGAGGGAGTTAACCCCCATTATGGAGTGTTTTTAAGGGACACTTTTACTCCCTGAAACCTCTATAAATAGCCCAGTTTGCTATAGAAGAGGGGTCGGGGAAAATCTGGTCAGAAGAACTTCAGTTGTAAGCTGTAGAAGGACTAAGATCTCCAGCTAAAAGAAAGAGAGAGTTCAACTCTTCTAACAGCTTGTTGCGTTCAAGTTTGTTCTTGCCTAAAGTCTTTTTGAGATTCTTACTGGGCAGAAGCTGTGTTACTTCGTCCATCATCTAAAGAGAAGATTCTTAAGAAGTCTTGACGTTCACTCAGTCAACGAAAATAAGATTCACTTTCCATCTCTACATCAAGAACCCGGCATTAAATAAAGAAGAAATTTGAGCTTGAATATCTCCCCTCTCTTGTAAAAGAATTATTAGTCAGTTGTAATTTTCTTTACCAACAAATAAAGAATTTACACTTCGATCTTCAATTTTCCCACCAAACAATTATAAATAACATTTACCTGATAACTATATTATCCATGTTATCATAATTGCTAGGAAAATATTGTATACGGTAACAACACCCTCATGTTATACCTCTTACATGTCCTGTTATACCAGTATCTTGTTTACTGACATTATATATCCTGTTATATCGGTATCCTGATTACACATGTTGGTGTGGTTACCATAACTATCATCGAATTATTCTAGTAATCTAAGTAACATGCACATTAAATAATCTTAATAGATAAATAACAGAAGCATTAAACAACTTGCACTGAAATTGGAGAAATTGATGGAGGAGACAGCATCTGTATTTTGAATGGACATAGGATATAGGTTGCGTAAACAAAAGAGGGTTTCATTGCAGGGTTTCCGAGGGTGACTGGCACCCTATCCTGCTCTTGTTCCTGTTATACATGTTCCTGATTACCTTGCGTTAGGGCCTGGTTAGCGCCAGGAGTCTGGGTCGTGGTCCCGGGTATATACGGGACCCACCTAAAGCATGGACAATGTCTCCAACCGATTAGTTTTAATAACTTAGGACCCGATTGATACATGTGATAGGCGTATGGGATGCATTTATTACAGGTGCCAATTGGTGTTCGCTGACATAATAAATAATAAGGTAATGTAATTGCTTGTCTTTACCTGATACATGTATGTATGTTGGACACCCGATGATACACGCGACCTGATTGGACATCTAACTCTAGTACTGACGGACTCTACCTACTTGATATATAGATAGTGATAAACACCTGATTGTATACCTGACTGGACATATACTCTAGTATGTGCTATTCACATTACTGTTTAATTACTTTATTCATGTCATTTCTTATTCCCGTATATATATTTTCTTTATCTGCTCACATGTTATATACACATGCACTTACAGTTTATTCTTACACATTCACTAGGAGTTCTGACTCCCTAGATTTGTATATCCAGATTTGTGGTTATTTATTATTGATCAGGTTTTTGTAGAGGATCACAGGCATCTTGAGGAGCCAGAGTTCTCTCTTACTCGATCATCTTTTCTTGGTATTTTCTGTCTCTTTTTTATTCCATTGCTTTCATAATCCTATGCATTGGACTCATGCTTATTCCATTTCCTTTTCATATATCATCATGTGTGGATATTTATATATGATATTGCAGTGATATTGATTTACCATAGTGATTATATAGCTTGTTCAGGTAACTTTAGGCTTAGCGTATATGCGTGGGGTATTTTTCTAGCGTATATACGTCGTCGACTCTCGTCGCGACTCCGTTTTCACGTATTTTGGGAAGTGAGACATGACACATGCTCATAAGGACATTTGGTGAAGCCGTTTTGATGAAGATAACCATCAATTCGGGCATTCTATGCTCGTGGTGCCTGCTTTAAGCCGTACAAAGCTTCGTTTAGGCGATATACTTTGTCTTCTTTCCTTTTACCAGAAAACCTTTTAGTTGTTATATATACACCTCTTCTTCAAGAATACATTAAGAAATGCTTACTTGACATCTAAATGATATATCTTCCACCTGTGATGATCTGCAAGTGAAATTAATAATCTCACCATGTCCAGTCGAGCAACTAGAGCAAAGACTTCTTCATATTTGATGCCATATTTTTGTTTGTAGTCTTTTGCTACAAGCCTCACCTGTACCGATCAACTTCACCATCTGCTGTACATTTGGTCTTGTACACCCATTTGACACCTATTGCTTTGTGATTTTGTGGAGGTGTTGTCAACTCTCATGTGTCGTTCTTCTGGATGCCATGCATCTTCTCCTTCATTGTTGATTGCCTGAGAGGCTCATGATCAGTATATAAGCAGAAGAAATTAGTCTCTCCATCTTCTTCTATCTGCTCATAGATCTCCCTGAGGCTTCTCATTTTGATGGGACCTTATTGCACGGAGGATTCACTACTACTACCTTTCCCAGAAGATGGAGAACATCTTGCGGGAGATGGTGTAGCATGTTGAGGAGATGGTGGTGTAGCTGATGGTGGAATCTCCTGTAGGGGTTCCCAGGTTCATTCACCACGGATTGCTCTTTGATGATCTCTTCATTGCTCCAACTCTATACTTCAGCTTCATTAAAGACAACGTCTCTACTAACGACTAGTTTCTTAATGGATTGTAGAGCTTGTATGCCTTCGACTCCTCGCTATATCTAATGAAAATGCATTTTTTACTATGATTGTCAAGCTTCTTCCTTTTGACTTCAGGTACTTGAGCATATGCAACACACCCAAAAAATCGTAGGTGTGCGACATTAGGCATGTAACCGCTCCATGCCTCTTGAGGAGTCTTGCCCTTTAATTGCTTCATCGGGCACCGGTTGAGCAAGTAAGTTGAACACGCCACAGCTTTCGCCCAAAACTACTTTGGCAGCCCCTTTTTTTTTAACATGGTTCTTGTCATGTCAAGAATAGTGCGGTTCTTTCTTTCAGCGATGCCATTTTGCTGTGGTGTGTAGGCGGTAGTAAACTGCCTCTTTATGTGTTGCTCCCTACAATATTCTTAGAATAAATTTGAGGTGTACTCACCACCTCGATTAGATCGAAGAGTTATTAGCTTGTGGCCACTCTCCGCTTCAACAAGGGCTTTCAAATTCTTGAAGGTAGTAAAGACAACAGATTTTTCTTTAAGTATGTACACCCATAACTTTTCACTGAAATTATCAATGAAGATAATAAAATATCTATTACTTCCTAAAGAGACAGGATCTAGTGATTTGCAGATGTTAGTATGAATAAGTTGCAATGGTGCCTCCACTCTCCACGACTTTCCATTGGAAAAAGGAAGTTATGCTTACTTGCTAATTATGCAAACTTCACAAGTATGATTTGATGGATTGATTGTTGGTAAACCTCGTACCATACCGGCTGTAGATAGTAGCTTCAGGCCACTGGAATTTAGATGGCCGAAGCAAAAATGCCACCTTCATGACTCATTTTTCACAAGTCCTTGAAAAACTTCTCAACTTCTGTGTTTAAGATACAAAGGAAACATGCAGTTTCTTATCATTTTAACACAAGATATAAGACTTCCTTTTGCATTTTTCAATCAAGATGGTTGTTCTCTATATATTCTTTATATCCTTTTTTGAGTAACTTACTGATGCTAAGAATATTACTATTCATGTTAGGAATATAATAAACATCAGAAATATACTGGGGCTTACCATCCTTTTGGTAGATTTTGATCTTCCCTTTGCCTTCAACGGGGAGTTTTGAAGAATCTCCCAAGCTCACACTTCCACGAACTCCTTCTGTAAGTTTCATGAACAGTTCTTTCTTCCTGCACATGTGGTTGCTAGCATCCGAGTCAAGGTACCAAATATCATTCTGAACACTTGAATCATCATAAGTAAGAAGAAGAGTAGAGTTATTACCCGCATCATTTGTTGCTTCGGCGAGATTGATAAGATTTTTAGTTCTGTGCCAGCAATTCGAGGCATAGTGTCTAAATGTTCGACAGTTGTAACATTGGACGTTCTTGTTGTTTCCATGTTCAGATGTAGATCTTCCCTAATTGCTTCGTCCTCAACCTCTGAAGTTTTGGAACTCTACTTGATTTTGAGTGGTTCATTGTTGGGGACCATGTTCCCTACCTCTACCATGACCACGACCTCTACTATGTGAGTCTCGATCATTTAAAGTCAGCTTTGACTCTAATGCTTGTTTCAAAACTATGAAATCAGTCCTCTTTTGCATGTGTTGCTCATCTCCTCTATTGAGATCCCAAAATCTCCTCTATTGAGATCTCTTCCAAATTCTTGGACTCCTTAATTGCCGCCACCACGTACTCGAACTTTGATGTGAGGGATCGCAGTAATTTCTCCATCACTCGGATGTCCTCCATTTTCTCTCCATTTCTCCTCATTTTATTCACAATTAGAAGTAATCATGAATAATAATCGAAGATTTTTTTTCTTCATCTTTCATTTGAGCGGCTTCAAAAACGCCCCTCAAAGTTTGGAGGCGAATTCGCTTCACCCGCTCGACTCCTTTGTAGATGGTAGCAAGGATTTCTCATTCTTCCTTACTCGTTATTGCTTTGGCAACTCTCTCAAAGGTAAATTCACCCAACTCTTGATAGAGTAGAAAATGAGTCTTGCTATCTTCTTTCTTTACTCTCTAAGAGCCTTCTTCTCTTCGGCGGCGTAGGCAGCTTCTACCTCCGGTGTGGGTTCCTTGAACCCATCAAAGATTAACTCTCACAACTCTTGAGAACCAAATAGAGTTTTCATCTGAATTTACCAACTCTCATAGTTATCTTTCAATAACTTGGGTACTTGTGGATTAATGAGATTGTTAGTAGAGGCCATGAAGAGAAGAGGAAATGAAAAAAAAAATTGAATTAGCTCTGATATCAATTATTGTATACTAGTCTACGGACTAATATGTTATAATCTAAAATTTTAAGTAGAGAATGAATCTTATTCAACTTTTCTTTCTTACTTGCTTGCTTGAAAAAAACAAAGAGGTACACTAGTCTCCTATAGGCTTCAAAGAAAAAACTTATAAGAATATCAACCATTTACTTTAATGTCATAAACAAATGACAATACTGCATATATGACTTTTTAACTTCTCCAATTCATGATGACTCTTCATTTCTTCTAATTGATGATAATGACTCTTCATTCCTTTCAATTGATAATGACTCTTCATTTTTCCTAATTGATGATGATGACTCTTCATTTCTTCACCTTATAGTGTTTCTTCTACCTTCAAAATTAATGTCATAAAAGACATTTTTATTTGATATTCTAACAATTAAGAGATTCTTCTAGAAATTGGAACTCAGGAGCACAATTCTCACAAGCAGCATCAAGACTAGCATGCAACACAACAATCAACTAGTATGCATTGTAACAATTATACGCGCTCTTTCACCTCTGTTACAACATCTGAAACAGCGAAAGTAGAACAATTGATTGCTAAAATTTCAAAGCAATATTACATGTAACAATAACATTTCAGCATGTCACATTTCAGCATCAGAATGGAGGATCAGTAGATACAGTCAGGCTACCACCATCACCAAGTCCTGCAGGAAAACTTGACCCTGACAAGAAATCATCGCCAAATATCACTGCACCAGCAGCTAATGCTCCAGCACCGAGCCCCATTCCGAACCCTGGCCCAGTTCTTTGACCAGAAGCTGTCGTAGCAGGCATGTTAATATACGTGTCAGGTAAACTGCTTGCAGTCGGTCCAGGAAACAGTGTTGGCAAGAAGCCAGTGTTGCAAGGTGGTGGTGGTGGTGGAGGAGTGGGTGGTCGACAGTATCCTTCTCCTGGCGGTGCTAATGATTGGCTCGGGTGATTTTGATGTGTGGGAGGCGGGTAAGCGCAAGGATAGTTAGTCTGGTTGTCTATGTGGTTTTCGAACTGGTTCCATGTCGGCCTTTGAGGTTGCTTTGGGTAGGATGTCACCGGACCATCTTCTATTGCTAAAGAGATGTCACTCTTGGAATCAGAATAGTGAAATCCTTCACCAAAACCTGCATGTGAGAGTACACAACACCTTGAGTAAAAATGGGGAAACTGGAAAAGATGATGCTTACAAGATTAAAGAAATTTATGCTACTGATATTTGGTCATCATGTCAGAAGTTCAGAACATTCAGAAAAAGTACAAACTTTAGAACTATAGGAATATTATGAAATTTCCATTACAATTCAGAAAGACACCTACAAGCACTTTTAAGATAAATACATGTCCAGAGTAATATGTGTTGCCTAAATTCTTCATGAAGAAACAAGCTAATAATCGGTAAGCAAAAAATAGCAAGTTAACTAAAGGTCATCTCAAAGGTCAAAATTGCCGAGAATTCATTAAAATTATACAAGCGTCACGCATTAAGACAAATACCTGAATGTGAATAAACACCTTCTTTCTCCTCAAAGACGCGAATAGAGACATCTACGAATCCTTGAGGCTTGCCAGAATTCCTCTTCCGTAACTGAAAACTTACAGTCTCCTCAACACCTGGTCTTGATGCATCATCTCTTCCAAGCTTCACGAAGAACTCTTTGAGCATAATAGTGGCTGTACCTAGAAGTTTCTCCCTCAGGAAAAGTGGCTCCCTTCTGTAGACCTCTACGGTTAATGACAACCCGTGCAGATTTGAGCTTCCGTCATTAATGGGAACCAAGAACTTGGTTTTCCATGTTGGATTTGGGCTCCCGAACTGTCTATCTTCGTGCAGTATTTGTTATTGGGATCGATCCACCCAACAGCAAAACACTGAGGCTTCCAGAAAGAAGATGACCGTCCAAGGCCGCGAGCAGAGATTATGCAGATCTCAATTCGGGTTTTTGCCATATCTGGGTTGAGATTTGGCAGAAGAAGAGAAGATGTTAAAGAAATTGCATGGGATTTAAGGTTTTCTGTCGGTAAATGGAGCTAGAAAGAAAGAACAAAAAAGGAACGAGTATGGCATAAGCCAGAAGCTTACTTAATAACAGGGAGATTCCATAACAGCAATAGACAGTAAAGAACACCCTTTACCCTTTTTCATGGAAGAATCAAATTCTGATCTGACAAAAGATCAATGCCCTTAAGCAAACAAGAATCTAATCCTGAAATTTTAAGAAAGTAAATGTGGGTTGTATTTCTTTTTCATAAACAAAACAATGGAAAGTATAAACATGTATGCCTCCCTCCATATCATTGTTTATTGTCTTTTCACATAAATAATTGTTCCAACAAAATCTGGTCATGTTTCCAGGTGAGGCTTCCTCTTGCCTTTTCCCATCTTGCTGAAGTAGACGACTCAACTTTTTGCAGCTTCATTTTCCTTGATGATTATACAGAGACTCCATACGGGAAAAAGATCAAAATAATACATCATTGTAAAAGGAGCAAGTGAAATCTCAGAGATAGTACCTAGATGTGCATTCCTACCTATGGTCACATGTCTGACTTTCACAACAACTTCGTTTAGAAAAACATTTCCAGGTTTTTGTCCAAAAAAAAAAGAAATGATGAGCATCAAAACTTATAGAATGGAATGTAGAAAGGGATAATAAATGCATTACTCCAGAGAAATTAACAACTATAGCATCAATAACAACAAATAACATGTTTAATCAATAACCTACATGCATAATGTAATTAATTTATAAAAAGTTTCTATATAGATGGCCAGGGTATTTGAGTCGGCAAGTTTACTTCAAAGCAATAATAAAGCCTATCCATATAAATCAGTTTTGAAATATACCAACTTAGAACCAATCCGACTTAGACTAGAACACATCTGAACCAACACAAATAAAATAAGGTTGGTTCAGGTTGGTTTCTGAGCTATGGTTAGAACCATAACATTGGGCCAAAATAAATACCAAAACTTCTCAGAAAGAATAATCGGTGATAACGTGCCCATAAAGAACATCAAATCAATTATAAAAAGGTACAAGAAAAATAACTTTATGTAGAAAAGGCAGAATATGAGATATGATGGTAATGGGTTTGGTGCAGCTATAATAGTTCAAAGGGTAAACAAAACCCTTTAACTATTTGAGTATACCTCATGTCAGCTCTACATTGATTCTTGGGAAAACCGATAACATCATCGGAGTAGAACAAAATTTTACGATTTTCACTAATTTAGAACCAGATTCCACCTGTCTGCCTCCCCACACCACACACATGCGCAAGCGCGCACACTCACAGGTACACACACAAACACACACACCCCCATCCACCCCCATGTGCGCGTACATACACGGATAAAAATTATTTTGTTCGAGAGTTTCTAAACCACCCGCAAAATGGGTCCTTCTGTCCATATTAAACAAACATTCATTTTGCAACAAAAAGATGAATGCGTTAAATACTTTCAAAAACTATAATTTTCTATGCACACATCCTTGACATGTAGATGAACGGCTGGTGGCTGATTTGAGTGGCCTGCCACCCAATTTGGTAAGAGTGAAGAGTTTGTTCCTAGTAAAACATTTGTGTGTGTGTGCGCGAGCATGCACACATGTTAGTGTGTGTGTGACACTGACTCACACCGGAACCGAGTCATGCTGGACCATTTTTTGGGGTGACAAAGACTCAAATAGCAACCATACAAGTTGTTCGTTCCTTTAAAATCTTTGCACACAATTGATAGGAAATAGTTCCCATAATCATTTAGCTTAAGAAAACTTATGGAATAATTCGGGATTTCCTAATGATATGGACAAAATTGTGCATATGCTTCTCTACCTCAAAGAATTTCTGTTGGACTTTTAATAGAGTCATCCGCCTGCACGGCGATCCTCTTGGATAGAAACGGTTCACGAATAGGAGGGAACAGTAGCAGCATTCGGCCAGCAGGTCTGATCATCAGATTATCTTGAGAAAAGCTTGGGGCAGTTCGGGAGTAAATCATCATGGTTGAGCCTAGAGAATCCTTCCCAAACCCACACGCTTCAAAGAATAATCTGATGGACAAAAATTTCCAGGTATTAGAAAATATTTGGTACAGATGTAGCTCAACATAAACTATATCGTATGTGTTACGCATTGGGCATAAAGACATTGAAGTTGCACTATAAAATTATATTCATGTAACATGCATGATAATGCAATTGATAGCATATGAATAGAGGATCAGTACAAGCGCATAATCATTTCTCAAAAGAAATCTTGTGCATGGGTGGGTTGGGGGGTGTGTGAGTTGGGGGACAAGGTGCTCAACAATGAAAACTAACAAATATTGATATACATGTGTTTACCTCCAATATACTTGAAGAATACTTTTTCTTTGACATATTGCTGTGGGTAATTCCCAGTGAGTAATCCACGCATCAAATTGTAGAGATTAATGAATGAATCTTATTGATCAAACCAAAGCAAACACACAGATATACGAGGAAACCCGAAAAGGAAAAATCACGGTGCAAGAGAGAGGGTTCCACTATAATTCAAATAAAATTACAATGGTAACTGCCTGATCTCGTGTGCCAGCGTTTCTGGGGCTGATTCATCGTCCCCCCTCTCGTTGAAGGGGGTCTCGTGTTTATACGAGTAGGTGTCTTTGGATAAGATTACAAAGTCATGTTCTATCTGAATATCTATCAGACCTTAACCGCTTATCTTGGAAGCGCTTAGAGCCAAACGTCCTCATTAGAATTAGTAGAGCACGTATCTGTCTTTATCCAATGGCCTCCGTCCAGCTGTCAACATGATTGACCCTCTCCCGAGTCGTAACGGTCGTGTTTAAATGAAGAATTGATCGGGAGACAGGGTGTTTGTAATCAAGGTGTTTGTAATCAACTCTATCTTCATCCTATAACTGCTTGAGCCGCTCAAAGTTTGGATGGGAATAGAACTCCTCTGGAGATTCTGGAAGCGGTCACGAGTCACGTGATTGGTACCAGGCTGGATGGACGCGTGTCGTGATCTCAAGGAGGTCGGGAATTGACCACTATACATATTCTCATGAAGCCAAGTAGAACCTAGCAGCCTATTGTTGATGGATAAAAGTGACAATTCATCTCATCCACACAATAGGAGCACTGCCATTTACAGGCTTAACTTATGCGAGGCATATGGTTTTATACTTTATTACTCCTTTTATCTCGCAACATGGTAATGAAAGTAATATTTCAGAAAGAAGAATGATTAACTTTCTTATTTAAGTTTAACCAAGCAACAGAATAAAGACTATTTCTGTTTACTTTCTCTAGCTGTCAGCAAGCCACTGTCAGTCGCAAACCAGGTGTTCTCAACTAAGAAAATAATAAGTGATCAGTAACTAATTAACAGTATTTTCCCAACACTTGAACTCAAAACTTATTGCATTGTTGTTGCGCAAAATCCTAATTGACCTCTTCATTATTCTCTTCAAAGATTGCCCTTCAAAATCCCCTTAACCTAATAAAATAACTTTCTAATTCCTTTCATCCCAACCATTGTGATATTACCTCTTGAAGTCTTGAACTCTTTTTCCCCGAAATTCCTCATCCATATTTCTTAGGCTTCACAAGATAGCAACTTACTAAGATAAAATTAGTCCCACAAACAAAACAAAAAACAACTTAGCCAAACCCTTATGATGTCCCTGCAAACTACACACACACAAACCCAAAAAAAAAAAAACAAAAGAGAAAAGAAAAAAGAAAAAAAAAAAAAACACCACCACCACACACACAACACCACCCAAAAGCGTTCTAACCATGTAAAATCAGGGTTAACTATTCAATTGACTCACATATATAAAATCCTCCAAGGATTTCACGGGTTGTATGAGGGCTTATCCAAAGTAACGGCTTCCCCTTAAAAAAGACTCATACACAAGACACAAGGAACAAAAGAAGTGCAAAATTACGGGTTATTAGGTTGTCGATGGGTAGCCTTTACTTTTTTGGTAATATTCCACAAGTGATGCATAGCATATATGAAAACTGACGTCAAATGTATGTCACTTCCAAAGGAAAGAACGTTAGTAATTATGAGCTAGAATAACAAACCATGTCTCCGTGCACTTACTTATTTATTATACTAATGCAAGTTATTAAGAGAACTAAATGGCTCTATGATATGTGCCCCGCACCGCACCCCCCCCCCAAAACAAAACCAAACCCACCCAAAAAAAAAAAGTAGTCCCAGGGTAGCTCCATAGGAATAAGTTGTATGTTTGCAGACTTGTCAAGAAGTGTCTATCGCACATGTTCCCTTCCAGGTGACAAGCAAATACGATTTTATGCAATCAGCTGATGTCCCATAACCCCATTGTTTTAATGTAGAATCTTTCAGGGGCATGCTAGGTTGTATCCCAAAGAGATTGAAGGGTTAAGGTATCTGGAATGCGGTGTTCTTGGAATTTCTTTAGATGAGATACGTGGAAGGCTAGATGCTTCCGTGCTTCCTAGGGCAAACTACATTGACAGGCAGAGGCTCCAATCTTTTTCAGTACTCAATAAGGCCCATTAAAACGGTGCAACAAGCTTTTGCAAGTGTGTCACCTCTGTGGAGGTTTGACAGCAAGGTTGCAGTTTGATGACTATCAAATCGTCAATCGTCAGCTTGCGGTAGTGTTGTCTTACAAGGAAAGATAAAATAAACTCAAAAAAAAAGAAAAAATAGAAACCCCAAAATTAGAAAATTTAGATAAAAATTGTAGACAATCTAAAGTGTCTATTAATGCATAGCAATCACCTTCTGTTGAGGATATATGACTTGTGACTATACTGGATGAATAACAACATAGAAAATAAAGTAAATTAAAATGAAGCGCTAACACATTCCTGATGTGATTTCAGGAGTCGGACGCCCCCACCACGACCGGATCGACTGGGGTAGCGCAACGAAAACAAACAACAACATCTACTAAGACAACGTGAAGAAGAGAAGAAGTAAATATTCTAAGGTAGATAGAAAGTCAACAAACAACATAACATAGTTCCACCGATCAAACAGATCGTGTGTACGTCCACGAGAGAAAGCGGGAGAAACTTTATTAAAACTTTGAGAAAATACAATAAGAATTACTTACACCTCATGCTAAGAAAATTACAAGCTCTTGATGGTCGCCAAGAACAGCGAACCCTGGTGGCTAAGCTTCTCTCACGAATCTCTCACATAGATGAATTACACCTTAGGAATTACAAATTCATTGGATACATTGAAGGCCACCAGCCACCCCTAAGGGGTTATTTATAGACCATAGAACTCTCCTAGTGTAATATCCCCTATATAATAATACTGATTTAAAATATTTTTTTAAATAGTTATCTGAATTTACTTGTTATCATTAATTAAATTGATTAAACCTATCATTTCTATTTTCAGTGCAAGTATGATTTATAATCATTATTGTTAATAACTAATATTTAATTTTTTTTATATCTATTCATATATTGGTATTAAGAAATTAATGATTTTTCATGATTACTATTAGTACTATTACCTGTTATTATTATTAGTTGATGTTAATATTATTATTATTTTCATTGTTATTGTTGTTAGGCACAACCCTAAGCCCAACACTCCACCATATCTCCTTTTCATTTTTCCTCTCTATTTCTCTCTTTTTCACAAAGCCCAGCTAGAGCAATTCATCAAGACTCAGTCCACTATCTTATTTTCCTTATCATTTTTACAATTCATATTTTTTCTTCTCCATTATTTTTCTTTGTCCCAAATCTAAGCCCAATCCTATTCCACTTTTCTATTCTTTTTCTTTTTTCTTTTTCTTTTTCTATTTAATTTTTCCTAAATCCCAACCAAACCTATTAGCCATAACTCATGACCCAACATCAAATTCTATCCATATAATCCTAATTCAAATCCTATATTAACTAACATCAAATCCTAAATCCTAACTAAATCAGAATCCCAATAAATCCAATCCCAACCAATCCACTTAATCTTTCTTCTTTCTTTTTCTTTTTCCTCTTGGCCTAGCCTGCACCCCATCCCCCACCGGCCTCCTCCCATGACCCCATGCGCCATGGTCGGGCTCTCACCTCCGAACTTCTCCTTGGAGTCACGTCGGAACTCTCCTCCCCCTCGGCCATGCCCCCTCGTTGCATGAGACTTCTCCGGTGAGATCCGCTAACTCCGTCGAGCACCGTACACTCTGCCGACGTTGCCACGAGCTCCGCCAACAAGCCGCCACCGCATGATCTCCCTCCCTATGCTCCATGGCCACGCAAGCCCCCTCCCATGGCTTGGCCGAGCTTCTTTCCCTTCCCTGGCCTCCTCCTTCGCCGGAGCGCGAACATCACCTCGGAGCCGCCGGTCTTCTCCGCGACCTCCAACCTACTCCTTCCTCCGCCTCCGCGGCCTGCGCCGGCGAGCACAATAGGCTGCCACCCTCAGGCTGTGAGTTTCTCTCTCCCTCTTCTCTCTTTCTTCTATCTGTGTTGTGTTTGCTTGCATGTGTGAAAGGTGCGTGCGTGTGTGTTTATGTGTACATGAGTGCTCTGACAGCTCTTTTACTTATACTGGAAAATAAAGCTTTTCTATATATGAAAGTCTGAAACTATTCTTTCCTAAACCATCCTTTGCCCATGATTTGTATGAATGCCACCATCCTAATACAACACTAAAACGAGCATAATACTTAAGAGCAACACTTGCGTCATGACATTTAATAATGGGATATTGGGTGCTGGCAAAATGCATAAACTATTCTTTTGTGCATTTTTAATGGATGCAAACTTATTTTTCATTTGACTTAAATCCATATCTCTAAGATTCACCAATTTTTATCATCCCAATTTGTGCATCTTCGCTGCCACTATGATCCTCAGGTAATTGTCATTAAGCAAATACATGTTCTTTTAGTGACTATATTTTTCTATGTTGAAGTTGAATACATTGTTTTAAATATCAGACATTCATCTCTGACATGTTGTTTCTGAGCACTCAACGCTGCTAAGTGAAGGTAGATATAGTTTATTTCATTTTATAGTCTATATATGTGAACTCTGGTTTGATCGAGAAATTACTTGATGTATCTCCTACATAGCATTTTCACATGAATTATAATAGTAGTGTTATCGTTAATTAACTTTCTTTCTTTATTCTTTATAGTCCTTATCTTTATTTCTTATTAAGTCTTATACATTATACATTATGTGTGTATCGTTTTTGCATTGTCTATTTCATTGCATACCATGGATATGTGTTCTTAATGCCTTTACATTTAGTTTTTTTTTTACATCACAATTCAGACATTGCATTTTCTTCAGATTTGTCAATGTCTACATGAGGGACACACACGCATATGCGTGTGCCTGGTGTACACGATTTTATTCATTATGGTGCCCACTATTTGCTTCTTGTCCCGTATATAATGCCTGACACGTGCTATTTGACGGGGAATCCCCCGAGCCATCATGGACCTGACATTTGTCATTAGAATCTAGAGAAGAGGGATCCTTGTTGAACCCTACTGTAATATCCCTATTTTATGATGCCATGTAAATAATAGCTAACAATATTTTTAATGTGTATAAATATATTTTGTATTGATTATTATTACTTATCCTATGAGTTATGACTATGAATTGTTATTAATATATGTGTGTGCATGTGTATGTGTGTATATATTTAAATGTACGTGTGTCTATGTATATATATTTGTGTGGTGTATTCATGTAAGTGGTTGCGTGCTACAGCAATCTGGAGCCGTTTGGTAAGATTCAGACCCGTTGCAGGATTCGAATTTGTGCTCGTTATGGACTCGATACACGGCGATTCGAATACTGATCCATGAGATAATCTGAAAATCCATACCGGTTCGTGCAGTGAAGACCAGACGGCGATTCAGATCTAAAACCGTATCATTTTGGGGCTGTTTGGATTCAAGGAAGTGGATGGAAGTAAGGAAGTGGGGGAGTGTCATTTCCCACTTCCGCTGTCCATCCAAACACCGAAAAAGAAAATTGAGAAAACTTTTTTTCTTCTCTTTTTTCCTTTTTACACAACCATTTCCTCACTTCCAGGGTGCTACAGTTAATTTTGTGGTCATGTAAATCTCATTTGTAATAAATTGTAACTCAAAACAGTTAATTTTGTGGTCATGTAAATCTCTTTTGTAATAAATTGTAACTCAAAACAGTTAATTTTGTGGTCATATAAATCTCTTTTGCATTCTAATTACAGTCCAATTTTTTTGATAATTAATTTTTATTTTAATATTATTTTACGGTCAACTTTATGGCCAACTTTTTCACTTCCACTTCACTTTCACGTTACTAACCAAACACCAGAAAACGCAATATAATTTTTCACTTTCACTTCTCAACTATCAGCCAAACACCAAAAAAGATGCACACAAATTCTCATTTTCCAAAAGAAAAAAAAACCTACTTCCCACTTCCTCACTCCTGCCCACTTGAATCCAAATAGCCCCTTTATGTGAGTGTTCTTTGTTTACTTTGTTGAGTAATTCAGTGTTATTTCATGTTAATATTTATCTCTTTAAATAAATTTTGCATATTATTCTTGATCCTGGACATCATGATATCACCTGAAAGACTTGACTCATTATACATGACATCTACCTGATAACGATACTGTCCATATTACCATAGTTGTTGGAAAATATTGTTATACGGTAACAACACTTTTCTGTTATACTTGTTACATATCCTGTTATACTGGTATCTTGATCACAGTGTTGACGTTATTACAGTGTCTATCCCTGAGTTATCCCAGTGGTCTAGGTGACATGTACATTAATCGATCTTGATAAATTAATAACATGATTATTAAACAACTTACACCAAAATTGAGAAAATTGATGGAGGAGACAACATCTGTATTTTGGGTGGACCTAAGATATAGGTTGCACAGCCGAAAGAGGGTTCCACTGCAGGGTTCCCGTTACCCGGTCATGTTCATGTTTCCTGTTATACATGTTACCTAACTTGTTATACATATTACCTGACTACCTTGCGGTAGGGCCTGGTTTAGCGCCAGGAGTCTGGGCCGTGGTCCCGGGTATGTACGGGACCCACTTAAAATACAGACAATGTTCTAACTAATCAGTTTCAATAACATAGAACCCTGATTGACACATGTGATAGGCGTAGAATGGGATGCGTCTATTACAGGTGACAATTAATGTTCGCTGACAAAATAATAATAAACTGTTCATAATGTACTGTGACTGATTGTAGACACCTGATACATGCATAATATGATAGACATCTAATTATACTCATGACCTGATTTACATCTGACTATAGCACTAACTGATTTATTTACTGTTCATTATATTTGACATGTTATTTCTACCTTATCATGTATATTTCTTTCATCGTATGCTCACACCTTATATGCACGTGCATCTTCCCATTTATTTTATACACTCATTGGGTCGCTTTCTGATGACCCTGAATTTGCACGTCCAGATATTAGATGTTTTATTTTATTGATCAGGTGTTCGTGGAGACCGTACGCTTCAGAAGGACCCAGAGTTTCTTTCTATTCGATTCTGGTATTCTTGCTCCTCTTTTATTCAGGTTATTTCCTGATTCTCTCTATATCACATCCAGTTGTCATTTCTTTCTCATTTCATATGATATCATGTGTGGACATCTATATATGTTATTGCAATGATCATGATTTATTATAGTCGATTTTATAGCTTGTTCAGGTTAGTTCAGGCTTAGCGTGTATACGTGGGGTATTCTCCTCGCGTATATACGTCGCCGACTCTCGTGCGACTCCATTTCCACATATTTTGGGAAGCGGCGCGTGACACCTACTCGTAAACAAACTTCATCAATACGAATAATTACCGTCTCAGAATAGAAGAAACCCAAATCCAAATTGAATCTGCAAACATATCCAGAAAAAGAAACTATCAGACACGACACTAGTCGACTAGGCCAGGATACTAGTCAACACCATGTATTAGTCAACTAGGCCCAAATATTAGTCGACTACTCTGACAAGATTCGGAACCCCAACTCTCTGCCTAGTCGACTATACAAAGTATTAGTTGACTAATTCATGTAATTAGTCGACTGTACCCAGTATTAGTCGACTGGTACTGTGCACAACTTCTTGTGCACGTCCGTTCTTTGATCTGCGAAGTTTCATCTACCTTCATGACGTATTCCAGTCACAAACTCTAACAATCTCCCCTTTAACTCGAATACATCCAAGTCTGGGAATAGCCACCATGCTTCATGTGCTCGCATCCATGCACAATTGAATAAAATTGACTTTATCTCCATCTCACTCTCTCTTCTCCATACCTCATCATGGGGTTCACAACTTGATTAGGTCGAATAAGTTCAGGCCCGACCTGAACTTTATCACCCAACGATCTCCTTGATTTACACAGGATTTATGAAAATTTGCTCCACCATAGAATAATGATCCGGACTACCTTGTTGCGCGCCTGTCCCAATCTCTCTCGGGGTATGACTGAACATCCGAGCTTGAAACCATCGCAGTCTCTGATTGTTTCATAACCGCCGCTTTTGAAGCCAAGAATAACTGCAATCCACCAACTGTAACTTTCAAGTTTCGCAACATATACACATTGCCGACATGTTCAGCTTGAAGCTTCACATGGGCCTCTTTAGAGACTTCCATAAGATCACCTTCAAATCTAAAACTGAACCCTTCCCTATGTAGGGCTCCAATAGAGATGAGATTGTACCTTTATTCGAGAACATGACGAACATCTTGAAGAGTAGTGATGCATCCATCATGAGAACGAAACCTTCGTCAATCACCTTACTTGTATCAGATTCCCTATGAAGACTTCTCCCCCTTGAATCGAAGTGTGTGAGGAGAATATCTTTCTATTGGAACTGATATGCTGTGAACATTCAGAGTTAATAATCTATTTATCTTTGTTACCAACTGATTTGTCTGTAACAGATAGAATATCGCACTGTTCTTCATCTTCTCTAATCAGTTCAGTGACATTAGCATCTGGTTGTTTCTTCTTTCGAAGCCAACAATCAGCTCTAATGTGCCCTTTCTTATGACAATAGTTGCATGTCAAACTCTTATGTTTTGAGTTATCCATAGAACTTCCATTGTTACTTTCTTCTCTTGAATAATGAACTTGTCCGGAATCATCATGATGAGACTCACTCGTCAACTGGGTGTCAATTTTGTCCTTATTGAGCAGATGCTTCTTGACCTCATTGACCTTGATTGTTGACTTGCCACCATAGATGATAGCTTCCCTAAGCTCTTATATGAAGCAGATAAAGAACACAGTAATAGAAGTACTTGATCCTCATTTTCTATCTTAACCTCTATCTTATCTAAATCATTGATAATAGAGAAAAATTCTGCAATGTGAGACTTGATAGGTGTACCTTCTTGCATGCAGAGAGGAAAGAGACGCATCTTCAGAATCAATCGATTCACTAATGATTTCTTCAGATAGTGGTCCTGAAGTCACTCCTATAACGAGAACGTTATTTTCTCTATAGAAAACTCATCCAACACTTCATTCGCCAAGTAAAACTGAATAGCCGTCAAGGCTTTCTCATCCAACTCCTATCAAGTTTCTTCCTTCATGTTTTGAGAGTTTTTCTCCCTCCCGAGTAGTGCTTTCTTCAACCCGCTCTGGGTAAGGATGTTCATCCTAATTTGCCATCTGTTGAAATTGATGATGCCATTGAACTTCTGAAAATCGAACTTGATCGCAGACATCTTCAAGTTACCTTGCTCTGATACCAATTGATGTGATTTCAAGGGTAGGACGCCCCCACGACCGGATCGACTGGGGCGGCGCAAACCTCAAGATTTACTAAGGCTACGTGAAGAAAAGAAAGGAAGATATTTCAAAGTAGATGAAAGCTAACAAACAATATAACATGGTTCTACCGTCAAACAGATCGTGTGTACGTCCACGAGAGAAAGGGGGAAGCTTTATTAAAACTTTAGAGAAGTACACTAAAAATTATTTTCACCTCACGCTGAGAACATTATAACCTCTTGATGGTCGTCAAGAACAGCGAACTCTTGTAACTAAGCTTCTCTCACGAATCTCTCACCTAGATGAATTACACCCTTAGGAATTACAAATTCATTGGATACATTGAAGGTCACCCCCAAGGGGTTATTTATAGACCATAGACTCTCCTAGTTCTAAACAAACTTCATCAATACGAATAATTACCTCATCAAAATAAAGGAAACCCGAATCCAAATCATATCTGAAAACAGATCCATAAAAGGAAACTGCCAGACCCCACACTAGTCAACTAGGCCAGAATACTAGTCGACTAATACCCTGTATTAATCGACTAGGCCCAAATACTAGTCGACTACTCTGACAAGATTCGGAACCCCAACTCTCTCTGCCTAGTCGACTATACAAAGTATTAGTCGACTGGTATTGTGTACAGCTCCTTGTGCACGTCCGTTCTTTAATCACCGAAGTTTCATCTACCTTCACGACGTATTCCAGTCACAAATCCTAACAATTCCTAAGAAAATAACAAGCAAACAATTCACAAGCAAGAGGACAATATTTAGTAACTAAAAAGTGCAAGCTATAACAAGACCCGTTGTCATCCATGTAATACATATACTTGGCAATATGTGGCCACATATTATCCTTCACCACATATGGCCACTATTTTTATGCAGCCAGGGGTTGTGTATTCCATGGTTTCAGCAGCAACTATGACCTTTGACATTAGAAGAAATTCTCCTTTTTCAAGTATGATTTTGTTTTAAGTAGCAAGGCGTAAAGATATCAAAGTGTAACTTGCTTACAGCACTAACCAAAGAATGATGAATCAGAAACATTAAAGATTTCGCTGTAAGTGTTATATAAGCTGTGGGTGAATGGTGATCTCAAAACATGGAATGATGAAAACTTCTTTAGAATTTCCATTGATGATTTCCCATACTTTGGTCCTACTTCAAAAGTATACTATCAACCAAGTGACTTCAACAATTGAAGGACCATTTCACATTCTTCAATAACTTGTTTCATTGTGCATTTATGTGCATTTTAAGTCAGATGAACCATGAATTATTCTGTTCGTCGACCCATCAATATCTCAAACAAGAAAAAATTAATCTGAGTTTAAGCAGATAAGAATAATGAAGAGATACGTATAAGGGGCATACCTCTTTCTCTGAGCATAAGGCTGATATGTCATAGATCCCTTGGCTAGTGAGAATTCTGAAAGAATGTGATGAGGACATCACGCAGCTCCTATTTATCTTTTCATGCCTTAGCTTATTCAGAGAATTTAGTATTTTGTTTCAGCTTTATTTGTAGTAGGTGTTTTAGCTTTATTTGTGTTCCTTTGTGGGCGTTTAGTACATCGGTTATTTCCCAGTAGTCCTCTTTTGTAAAGCCTATATAAGGCCCCCTAGACTATTGTATTGGTGAATGGAATGATTAAAACTTTTTCTCAAATTATCTTGCTAAATTCTTGAGTTTAGTTACTCTCGAGTTTTGGGGTGAGAAGCCCGTGTAAGGGGTGGAAACCCAAATCTTATTCTATTCTCAATTTAAATTTTGGTTACGATTTGAAGGTGATTGCGATCCAGGTGGTTTTACATCATTTTGGTATCAGAGCCCTGGTTTTCAATCCCCTTCAAATATTGTCTTTTTTCAAATTTTCTTCCAGTCTCCAAACCCTAAATCTATATTCCAGATCCATTCAAGAAAAAAAAAGATTTCACTGTTTCAAAAAAAAAATACAGTGAAAATCTCATCGAAAATCCCACGCTACACTGTTCATCGTCATCGCGCCTTCAACCATCCAAATTCCGCCGCCGCCGGCAGCCACGCCCTCCGCCCCATCATCGCCAGGACGCCGCCGCCGTTTCGCCGCTGCCCTCTCCCTCCGCATCATCTTCATCAGCTGGACTTCGCTGACACCATCGTCGCGAGCTTCGACCTTATCTTCGACGAGATCCAATCGTCACGCGCCATCTCTGCTGGTGCTCCGCCGCCATCTGAGGGAAGCTGGCGACCTAACTTTGAGCAGGGGAGAGAGGAGAGCAGTTGGGTATGAGAGATCGAGTTCGATTCTACAAATCTACTCCAACAGACCTCGTCGCCGTTCCTCCTCGCCACTGCGACCTCACCAGGTTGACGCCGACGAGGCCTCCTCGCTTCCTCTGCCGTCGACGACTTTCTCAGGCAACAAAATCACCTACAAGCTTCACCACCACTGCTCCTCAGTCGCCGCCATCTCCTCCGCCCTCCTATGCCGTCAGAGCCCTCATCGAAGCCCTCTGAAGACTTCATCGAGCTATTGGCAACTTCCCTGTTGACATCAGTTCCTTTCCGATCGATCATTATCTTCGAGAAGTCCCCAGAGCATCTCCTCCGACCGATCCCACCTGAGCTCCACCAAGATCACCGTAATCGCCACCGCCATCCGCCCTTGATCCAAGTCGCTGTCGCCGCTGCTCCGTCTTTTCCCAAGCTCCTCTGATCGCGCCCACTCGGCGTCGCCAGGTCCCCACCGCCGCCGCCGCTGTTGAGGACGCCTCCGAGCCCTAGCTCGAGGTCGATCGACAAGGAACAGGGTTGGGTTCTCCTTTAAAAACCCAACCCGGATTCTTATTGGGCTTGGGTTCAGATCCTTAAGTGGTTGGGCCGGATCCAAACCCAACTGACCCATTTTAAACCCGTTTGGGTTTTTAAGAGAATTCATAGCGGGTTGCGGGTCCGGGTTTAGACGGTTGAGTGATTAAAACCTGAACCCGACCCGATCCACTTAAGTGACGTCATTGCTGACGTCGGCAATCGGGTTATTTCACTGAGTTGACTCAGTCCAGACCGTTCCTGACTCAGTCCAGAATCGCAGCATCACTTCAGACGGCCGTTCAGAGCTCGTTTCAAGTCCAAATCGAGCCGTTTTCGAGGCAGTGGATTCGTGACAACCAGTACTACGCTCCTACAGCAGTCACAATCTGGTTCAAGCTCCGATCGTCTTCCAGATTCAACTCAGTAGATCAGCGCACCACAGTTCACAGCTTGTTTCTGCCCCGATTCGGGCCCGGTTTGCGCCATTCTCGAGGCATCCAGCTTCCACTTCTTATCACCGCTGTCCAAGAGTCTTGCGGGCAATCTCAACTCTTCAGTGTGAGTATTTCTCTGAGGAATCTTTGAGAACTTTTGCGTTTGGGCGTGAACGACTCCCCCTCAGGTGATATCACAACTTGACCTGATTTGTTAACTGTTAGATTACTTGCAACTACTATATGGATTGCTATAATTTGTTGATTGAAATGCTATTTGCTTCGATCTAGTGGTTGCATCTTTTCATCATTTTAGGAATGCATTTTTATTTACATGTTAGGCTTAAACTTTAGGGTATTTTTTGTTTAGTGCATACATCTAGTTTAATTGACTCTAAGGTTCCCCACTGCATCTACTTGTTTGCTTGAGGCATCATGACTAATCAACATTATAGGGACTCCCACTTAGACCAGCTACACAATCTCCATCAGGGTCATATGTCCGTTCATGATTACATTATCATATTTAAGGACTTAACCCAACGTAGTGAAGTGAGAGAGCACCCTTCTGAGACTCTAACTAGGTTTATTTGGGGTTTACGGCCTAAAATAAAACGTGCTATGACTACTAGCCCCTATGACTTAGACACTGTTGAAGATGCCTTTAAAGTTGCATTAAAATTGGACTTGACTTTCAAAACGCTAGTCAATGCCAAGGTCAGATGTTCTAAATGTAAGGGTTATGGACATTATAATTATCAGTGCCCCTCAGAGAGTCAACATGTTAGAACTGTACCCACTGATGAAGTTGACAATTCGAAGGCTGTTAAGGATGACCAAGTTTCTTCTAAAATTGTTGATATAATCGAAGACATAGCAGTTGATTCTGTCACACAGATTATTGATGAAATTTACATGTCTTCTGATAGTGTCAATGATGACGTGGACGAGACAGTTGAGCCTAATATACCCACTGTGCCTAATCAGCCATTCGAGTCTCCTTGTGTTGAACCTAGTTTTATGGTTATTCCTAACAATTCATCTTTTAGGGAGTCACCTGAATTTCTTGCCAAGGTCCAGCAAATGGTTTCTAATACTTCTTTTTCGAGTTGTTTAAAGTTTTTGTCCGAGTCTCGTGTACCTCCATCGTTAGATGTGTGTCTTTCTAGGCATATTATATCTCTCATTCTCCCATCTTTAGGAGTTATGCTTAGAATACCTACTGCATTGCATCTGCCTGTTGCACATATTGATGATATCACTAGGTTGATAGCAATTTGCAATAACACCTACAAATTTGTTGCATACCCATATAGTATTTTGCAGGAATTTACAGTTGATAATAGGGTGATGGTTGCGAGTCACTCTGAGGCCACGAGAAAGTTGCATGCTTGGCGTAAAGATTTCGAAATGACTCTTAAGAGGATTGCGTACATTGCTTACGAGTTGGATAGCCCGTGGGATCCTGGTATCAGCTCCGCTTTCAGTCAGGACGATGCACCTCGCTCTACTCTCTGTTCCTTGCTCGTGCTGCTATCTTTCACCACCGATCTGTCATGGAGACCAGCTCCTCCTCCGCCACCATGGTCTCGACATGATGTACCCATGCTGCTGCCACGACCACCACCTTGGCCAGATTGAGATGCTTCGTGAGGAGAGTCCTCACTCGACAGGGTCGAGTTTCTCCCACCCGAGGGAATTGATGAGGACATCACGCAGCTCCTATTTATCTTTTCATGCCTTAGCTTATTCAGAGGATTTAGTATTTTGTTTCAGCTTTATTTGTAGTAGGTGTTTTAGCTTTATTTGTGTTCCTTTGTGGGCGTTTAGTACCACATCGGTTATTTCCCAGTAGTCCTCTTTTGTAAAGCCTATATAAGGCCCCCCAGACTATTGTATTGGGGAATAGAATGATTAAAACTTTTCCTCAAATTATCTTGCTAAATTCTTGAGTTTAGTTACTCTCGAGTTTTGGGGTGAGAAGCCCGTGTAAGGGGTGGAAACCCAAATC
Source organism: Agave tequilana (assembly GCA_038442645.1). Taxonomy (NCBI): domain Eukaryota; kingdom Viridiplantae; phylum Streptophyta; class Magnoliopsida; order Asparagales; family Asparagaceae; genus Agave; species Agave tequilana. The sequence goes on along the minus strand of JAVJIF010031422.1, from coordinate 29,530 downwards.
TTATCCTATTCTCAATTTAAATTTTGGTTACGATTTGAAGGTGATTGCGATCCAGGTGGTTTTACATCAGAATGTTTTCAAGGGAAAAAGACAGATAATCTTAATATACAGCGAAAATGATATGTAATTGGTAAAGTTGAAGGTAAAATAAATTGATAAACTATGTATTTTTTTTTTGTTGAGCAAAAGACCTAGGCTTACATCATTGTTCCCATTGGAGAAAGGAACCTCCGCTATAGCGGGGGAAAGAAACTCCCATGAGGGAGAATAATTGATGATATCGATAATTTGATACAATATTAACCCTATAATATTGGATCAGATATTGCCGATGTTGCTGATATTGACGACTAAATTGATGATATTGTTACTAAAAACCATTAGCCAACACCAATACTTAGATTTTAGACCATGCTTCAAAGAATGGTGATAAATCTCAATCAATTCTGTTTACAAGCATGTAGTGCTCAAGAGTCGAAATAATTAACCTCTTTATCCAAAAAAGTTGCAAGCAAATGTTGATGCAAACCCGGTTGCAATGGATAGTCCATTGAAATTGGCAAAACCACATTAGAGTTTATATATTGTGGGAGATATTTCAGCCAAATTGGGAGTACCATGGGCCTTAAATATAAGCTGAGAATTACTTTGATACAAAAGTTAATACTAGCAAATCTTGGTCCAACTTTCATCTAATATGGGCTGAGGACCACTTTGACCCAAAAGTTTGAACTAGTTGAAGTCGGTTCCAACTTTCAATTTAAGTCTATCACTTCTCCACTCCTTCTCAATGTGGGAGACTATGGTTACACATGAATATCTCAACAATCTTCCATTTCATGTATGCATAGTGAGCTAACAGCCAAACTTACATCAGGCCTTACTTTCCTTTGGGCCACAAAATAGGAGTCATACCAATTATGGGAGATATTCTAGGTCAAGTAGGGAGTAACTGATGGGGACATCACACCAGTACTAATTATCTTTTTATGCCTTAGTTTACTTTGAGATGTTGTGTTTTGTTTATCTTTCTTTTAGTACCACATCGGTTATATCTGAGAAGTTCACTTTGTAAGAGCCTATATAAAGAGACTCAACTCAATGAATAAGAAGACAATGAATAATTAAAACTTTTCCAGTTAAAATTTCAGAGCTCTTGGGTTCTTAAGATTGGGTGTGAAGCCCGTGGTGCAAGGGGTGCGAAGCTCGCGTAAGGGGTGCGAAGCCTAAAGTTATCTGGTTCTTTCTCCAACCCTAATCTCTCTTTTCATTGTATTTCTTGTAAAACCCTAGTTTTTCTTTTTTATTTGTATTCGAAGGTGATTGCGATCCTGTATTACATCAATTTGGTATCAGAGCTTTGGTCCCAATCTCCTTCGAATTTCTTCTCTTCCCCAAATCCTAAATCTAGATCTGGATCTCTAGATCTAGATCCACTTTGCAAAAAAAATCGATTATTGTTAGATCTAGATCTAAATCTAGATTTAGATCTATTTAGCTCTACTTTGCAAAAAAAAAAAAAAGAAGAAGAAGAAAACAGAAAAACAGAAAGGGAAAAAAAAGAAAAACAGAAAGGAAAAAAACAACAGAAAAAACAGGGGGAAAAAATAGAAAAAACAGAAAAGAAAAAGAGAGGAAAAAAAGAGGAATTTTAAAAAAAGTTACTGTTCGCCGTGAACAGTAACCGCCCATCTCCCACCCTAACCAGTCCGGAGTCTGTTTCTCGCCCGTTCGGAGTCCGTTTTGAGCTCTGTTCGAAGCGTTGGGTTTGTGACTGAGCCCCGAAGCCATTATAAAGATTTCATAGCACTTGAGCAACAGATCTGACCTCCACGAGCTCGTATTTGGCACCAGTACTGTCCCAGCAGCAGAGAATTAGTGTTCTGACACATCTTCAGCCCAATTTGAGTCCAATTCGAGCTACCGATTTATGTAACCTCTGATCTTTATGCATTGAGTTTTATTCATGGGATTTTACTTTTGTGGCAAATACATTTATACTGATAGGGATGAAAAGGAGGTTAAAAGGGACATGTATGCAGCTCTCCCGTATTTTCGGGATTTTTATGATCAAGATGGGTATGAAAAGTGAGAAAACCATCTTGAAATTTCTTCAGGTATTTCTCCTTGACACCTGCGCAGAAGTGTCATTATGCCCAAATGAAGTTAGCTGGAGAAGCTTATTGGTGGTGGGAAGACAATCACATCGACTGTCGAGATTGGCTTATCCTACAAGAACTTCTTCATGCCCGGTATGCTCCACACCTCGAGGGGCCACAATTCAACGATTTGATTGCTGAATGTAAGGAGATCCTTGTTGGCATGGTTAAGATGCTAGAAAACAAGGCGATAAAGGCTGTTGACAATCCAGAATCAGAGCCAGAAATTGATGACGGTCTAGTGCCAAAGCCAGAAGTTTATGATAAGACAGAGCCAAAACCAGAAGTTTTTGCTGAGTCGATGTCACAGCAAGAAGAGGTTTCCCCACAGCCTATGGAAGTTGAAAGTCTCCCTGTTGAGACCCTTGTAGATCTTCTAGCGGAGCCTACTTTGAAGCTAGTACCACCGACAGTTATGAGTGTATCATTTTTTTTGAGATCGCCTGAGGTGTACGACCCATTGCAGATATGTCTACAGGAGCCAGGCTCACAAGTGATCATGATACTTATGGTGCAAAGTGCAATCTGTTCAGTTTTCATCATGGATGACGTGTCTCAGTCTGCTATTGATGTCTTGATCAAGCTGTTATGTTTTATCGCTCCGACACGGAGACCAGTTCCACCACCACCTTGGTCTCGATGTGATGCATTAGTGTCACTGTCACGGCCACCACCATGGCCCGATTGAGATGCTTCATGAGAGGTGTCCTTACTCGACAGGGTCGACTCTCTCCCACCCTGGGGAAATGATGGGGACATCACACCAGTACTAATTATCTTTTTATGCCTTAGTTTATTTTGAGATGTGTTTTGTTTATCTTTCTTTTAGTACCACATCGGTTATATCCGAGAAGTTCACTTTGTAAGAGCCTATATAAAGAGACTCAACTCAATGAATAAGGAGACAATGAATAATTAAAACTTTTCCAGTTAAAATTTAAGAGCTCTTGGGTTCTTGAGATTGGGTGTGAAGCCCGTGGTGTAAGGGGTGCGAGCCCGCGTAAGGGGTGCGAAGCCCAAAGTTATCTGGTTCTTTCTCCAATCCTAATCTCTCTTTTCATTGTATTTCTTGTAAAACCCTAGTTTTTCTTTTTTATTTGTATTCGAAGGTGATTGGCGATCCTGTATTACATCAGTAACATATGCTCATCCATGAATATCTTATATTGTATTTTCTTGGGGAATTTGGATGTATCTTTATTTCTTAGATACTAGCTTAAGTAGAGGACAATATTTTTAAATTATCTAAAGATATCTTTCGAATTATGAAGTTAGATAATTTTGTTTAGAATTTGAATTCTTTTAGAGTTTATGGTTCTTTTTTGGGATTTTAGCAAATATATCCTTAGGTTTCTTCAATATTGCATATTTATCCTTGTATTATTCTTATTTCTTAAAATGACTACATGTTTTGAATTATTTTATAATTTATCCTCCCATTTGACCACTGTTAAGGAAAGTTTCATTTATAAGAGTTTAAGTAAATAAAATGTAGCTAACTATATAATTACTATCGTAACTGACTAAAATTACCCACTTTTCCATCTGATCTATATAATTGGCACCCATTGATTAGTCAACAAAGACTTTTCTCTACTTATTTGCATGCCTAATTCTCGTCGATTTTGAAATCTCTCTGTCTAAATACGTGCTGGTTTCTGCTTAACAGGAATCAATCTGACAACTATTCAAGATCACTGAAATATCAACAATCTAATTGGCCAGGTCGGCAAATATCAGGTGGGAGGTTTTTCCGTTCAATAGAACGTTCCTTAATTTAAGAACCACCTTTCAATTTCCTTCCTTGGTTAAACACCAATTAGACTGAATCTAAATCAGTCTCGATATACTGAATATCAGTATATCCCCTGTATAAAGAAATTAATTCACTTATACAGTACTTGGAGTGAGGTACGCTTAGAGCGAATCTCCTTAAGACAATTACGTCCCCTGCACTGGTGCTAACGGGTTACTGGACGCTGGTCTCCCAAGATACAACACTCCTTCACGGTATTTGGATAGCACTACCAAATCACCGTACGGTCGAACCGTAGTTAACCAGTACCTTCACAGGATTGTTGAAGTAGCAGGATAAAGACAAATTTCGGGAGAATATTTGCCTTTACTTTGGAGGAGCACCCACTGTAGAGGAAGAAGGAAGATTGAAGAATATTTTTCTTCAGAAGTCCCAGATTCAGACAACAATTCTATTAAAGAATCTGTTGAATTTTCTGAGCCCTCTTTCAGAACGAGTTTATGCAGAATCTCTTTGGAAGTCGCTTCGGAAACTGACTTTCCCACTTCCCGTTGGAAGTCACTTCAGAACTCCACTTCCCAGTTCAGAACGCAGTAACTCACTTCCAATTCAGAACTCAGAGTTTTGAAAGTCGCTTCGAAAACTGACTTTCCCACTTCTTGCTGGAAGTTGCTTCAGAACTCCACTTTCCAGTTCAGAACTCAGAGAAAGAGAAGAGATTTTCATTTTGGTGTGTTTAGAATGAGAAACTAGAGCGCTATTTATAGCGCTCCAGGAGGGGCCAACGGGTCCGAACCCAACGAAAGGTTGCAACGGTTCAGTCTGAACTGTTACAATGGTTCGACCCAACAGTCACAACTGTTGGCTGTCCAACTGGAGCAGTTCGGATCCGGATAGCGGGCGGGTCCGTTGGCGGGCCAGTTCGGATCTGGATAGCGGAGCGGGTATGCTTCGCGTAACCCATACCCGTGAGACCTGATTCAAAAAGAACCAGGCCGGGTAGGGAACCCGAACCAGAAAGCAGAAACAAGAACCCAGACCCGAGCAACCGCCGGCGCCGCCGCCGCCAGCGGCGGCGCGCGCGCATGAGCGGGCATGGTTCCCTCCCAATCGCGCGCGAAAACTCCAAGTACCCAAAGGGCACGCCCTTTGTTCTCAATTTTCTCTATTTAAACTCTACGAACTTCCATCCCATGGTCAATGTGGGACTAAATGCTTTTAGCTACTTTTAGTCCTATTTTGGCTTTGAATTAAGCAATCTTTAGACTTGAATATCTCATTCATTCGAAGTCGGAATTGAACATGTGAATATACCACGTTCATCCCCTATGGAAGGAGAACACACTCCAACCATCATCCAATTGATTCGATTAACGGATCTCGCCGTAATTCAATTCAAAGATTCACATATATATTCTTCATATTCCAACAATACGCAAGTGCGCCCACAACACACCGCACACTACCATCTTCTTCATCATCACCATAGGACAGCATAGGTGGAAATGAAGCCACGGCCAAAATCAAGGTTACACTATGCTCGGGTGGCGAGGTCGCAGGCGGGGCGATGAGCCGTTGGCTGGACTCATGATGTGCATAAAGGAGGTGACTTGCGACGCGGAGGGATTAAGAGTCGAGGTCCTCAAAGACGAGCTCATTGGCAGAGCATTGAGGGCGGGGGTTTGAAGAAGGGCTCGACGAAGAGGAAGCAATGGGTTGGCAGGAAGGGGGCGATCCCCAATATATCGATTTGAAAATCAAGATTGATGCGAAGCGGCAGACTTAGTAATATGATCACCATTCCGGGTGTAAGCTAGAAATCCTCTCGGTCCTTTTGTTGGATTTGGTCACACATTTACTCATTAATCTTCAACTCATTAGTTGACTGATTAAGGCCATGAGCGAAAAATTCAATCATGTAAATGGTCGTTGAAGTCTACCTATGAAATGGGATTCAAATTGAAGTGTATGGTTACAGTCTTATAGATATTGTGCATCACTAATAAGGGTGCAAATTTATGTAAAGATCTGCTTAGCAAAAGCGACAGATTTGCTCTCTTGTTGGAACTTAAATTCTTCATTATGGTTTTCTTCTTGGCCTCTGTTGAGGCTGGGACTCATGAGGTCACCACCGTTGTCCAGAACAACCATACTTGTCAATGAGGCCGTCGGCATTGACCTCTACCAGCTCGCCAAGGAATCAAAAACTAAGTTTACTTATGCACTTTTATATGAAGTTAGAGCTGAGGAGATGGTTTACTTTTGTCTAATTAGCTAGGCAACGAATGGGAGGCGAAACTAAGAGGAGATGAAGTTGGGAGGTTTGGCCTTGCGTGCTTATATGAGTGGTTTTACTTTTGTTCTGATGCATTAGGGCATTTAGCGTTGCACCAACAGTACTTGGATTTGAAGTTGCAACCATGGTACTCGTCCCTTGTCACTCTAGATTAATTTATCACTAATGAAGGTATACATATGCAAATTAAGAAGAAAAATCAATATAGATAAATATGAATAAGATAGGGATAAGTATGAAATATTAATAAAATCAAAGGATATATTTGCTAAAACCCCTTCTCTTTTACTAGAATTTTTACTGTTACTAGAAATTTGGGTTTTAGTTTGCATTACAACTCTAAATAAGCTTATTTTTTGTACTTAGAAAAGTAGACTCAACACACTTGTTCTTCCTATCATCTTCACCTCTTCTCCACTAAATTTTCCCCTTCTCTCTCTTGTACTGTACAACATGGAACTAGGGAATTTAGAATAGATAACTCTGAAGTTTTCCAAATTCTAAATCTAGTCATGAATTGAGAAATATGTTTTGTTTCTTTTTTTTTTTTTTAAACAAAAGAAAAATATTGATACCTGGACATACCTTATAATTCTTCCAACAATCTTTTGCCCAATCTTTAATCTTCGCATTGAAGACATGACCTGAAAAAAAAAAAACTAAATAAAAATAATTTAAAAACATATATGAGTATGATGTTTATGTAGTGAAATTTTGTAAAAAAACACAGTATTGAAAGCAACACATGTTTCTACGATGCCAATTGTTTCTCCCAGGATCGACGTTTGCCAAACTTGACAATATAATCAGTACTTGCAAAAAAAAAAACTATTATAAGTAAACTAGTAATACCTAGACAAAAGAGTAGGCAAAATCCTAACAATGCTTCATTAGATAAAAACTGTAAAGAGGTCTTTCAGTTCATTTACTGCCACAGAAACAAATAATCTTTTCTTAGATAGATGCAAAGTCTTCTTAGATGATGTGCAGAGACAAACACTGCGACCTTTATTCAGAAACAAGGATAAATTTTAGTAGTTTTTAAAAATCATCACCCAAATAGAAATCTAGAAAATAATACAAACCAGAGATGGCTAGATTATGATTCCAGAGAGCTCTGATTAAGACCCATATAAATGTTTAAGCTCAATTTAACGGCAGGAACTTCCTTATTTTCTTAAATCTCCCTTCCTTTTATCATGAACGAGAAGATGATAGATCACATGCACATTTAAGAAACTAAACTAGATGAGCTTCAAAGAAAAGAATGTGATAAAGTCATGTCCGCTTTTGGTAGAAATGGTTAAGGTTTTGAATCTTTTGATGGATCTTGTTGAGATGAAGAAGATGAAGAAAAGACCGTATTTCCTCAAATAGGATGTGATCGTTTATTTATAAAGAAAAGAAATACATATCCTAATAGGGCTCGGAGAATACACAATGTCCAACTTGAAATGAGAGACCAAAATAAAGAAAAGAAAAATCCTATTTCTACTATAACAAAAACTCATTTCTACTCTAATACTCCACTTCAAGCTGGAGCATATATATCAATCATATCCAGCTCGTGAAAAAAATTAAAAAACTTTTTCTAGATAAGATTTTAATGAAGATATCTCCAGATTGACAACTCGATGGGTGTGCTTGTTTCACCGTAAAAAGGCCGTAAGTCGCAAGTGCCACTTGCGAATTATGACTTAGGTGTTTGTTTGGACCGTAAGTCGTAAAATGCACTTGCATCATAATTACGATCCACTTGCAATACAAACAGTTAATTTTGTAATCATGCAAACCCACTTACAGCACAAACAGTTAATTTTGTGATCATGCAAATTTGTATTGTTAACAGTTAATTGTAATTAGAATAATATTTTTTATAATTAGATTAATATTTTTAGATTATGAGAAATTCATTTTTAATTATTAGATTACATATAATTATTAGATTAAAGCTTTTATCTAAAATTCAATAATTTTTAATATTAGAATCTTTTTTATTACTAAATTAATCTTTTTTATTACTAGATTAATCTTTTTTATTTCTATATTAATATAATTAATTCTTACTTTATTTATAAATTAGTAATATTTAATTTAAATTTAATAACTTTCAATTATTAGATAAAATATTTAATATATTTAATTTTTAATATTACTAATTTTTATTTTTTTAATATTTATTATTTATTATATTATATTTTTAATAAATTTGAACTTTTAATTATTTAATAAATTTAATTTTATTTATATACTTAATATTTATTTATTTAATTATTTTAATTCTTTAATGTTTTATTTTATTTTATTTATATTTTTTTTATTATATTTATTATTCTTACTTTAATTTTTAATTTTTTAAATCACCAAACAATTAATTTTATGATCAATTTTTTCACTTACGACTTACACATTATGATAACTAAACACCGTAAAACACAATACACTTTCTCACTTACAATTTTACATTACCAACCAAACACCGTAAAACTTGCTTGTATGTGACTTACTTACAACTGCAAAAGAGTTTATGACTTACGACTAACGACTTACGACAACCAAACAGGCCCGATGTGACAAACGATGTGACTATCCGATGTAAAATCACCATATCTTTAGTAAAGAAGCAGTTGTCTTCAATATGCTTTGTTCGCTTATGAAAAATAGGATTATTGACAATATACATAGCAGCTTGAGTGATACATTACATCACCATTGGCTTGTTATAAATGACGTCTATTTCAGAAAGGAGAGATTGAATCCACATCATTCACAAGTTGTATGAACCATGACTCTATACTCAACCACAGGCCTTGGACCGAGCAACAACATTTTTCTTTTACATCACCATGTCATCAAATTGCCTCTAAAAAAGTGCAATAGCCAGCAGTAGAATGACGATCAATAAGATCACTAGCCCAATCAGTATTAAAATATCCGATAATATCCAAATAAGAGGAAAGACGATAATATAACCCTTTACCTAGAGTCTCTTTAAAAATATCATAAAATACGACAAGCAGCAATCGAATAAAGCTGATACAGACTCTGCATATATCGACTTAACACACCCACAATAAATGTAATATCAGGTCGAGTGACGATTAAGTAAATTAGTTTATCAATCATCATATTTTTCAGGATCAACAAGCGACTCCTAAATTTTGATCAAAATGAATATTAAGATTCATAAGAGTATCAACAGGTTTAGATTTAAATATACCAATTTCTTCCAACAAATCAGTAAAATATTCTTTAAGACAAAGAGTCCTTTCAAAGAGCGAGCAACTTCGATCTCTACAAAATACTTCAAGAGACAAATGTCTTTCATTTGAAAATGAGAACTTATATAAGCTTTCAACTGAATAATATCTTGATGATCATCTTCAGCGACAATAATATCAACATAAACTGTAAGAATAACAGTGTCGGAAGAAAAATGTCTTACAAATATAGAGTGATCAGAGGAGCTGTCTTAATTCATAGTGTGCAATAACAGTACTGAATTTGTCAAACAATACTAATAGAGATTGCTTCAATATGTTACTTTTTTGAGTTTATAGACCTTGTTCGTCTTCCCCTGAACCTTATAACTGCGGGGTTGAAACATATACACCTTCTCTCTCGGAGATTTTCATGTAAGAATACATTTTTAATATCTAACTGATACAAAGGTCATTACTTCACCACTGCAACTGATAAAAGAATGCGAACAGAATGCAGATGAGCTACCGAAAAAAAAAGTCTTAAAATAATCAACATCTTATAAGTCCGTGTTAGCCCTTGACAACCAATCATGTCTTCAAGCACTCAATCTGTCCATCAAGGAGAATTTGACAGTGTATATCCATTGAAAACCAACATTTTATTTTCCTAGTGGTAAAGAAGTTAATTCCCATATTTTATTAGCACGCAAAGTAGTCATCTCTTCATACTCTTCATCCATAGCATTTTTTCATCCAAGATCCAACATAGCAACACGAAATGATTTTGGGAGAGACACATAAAATAATTTGATTGCAAAACTAAAGTATGTGGGAGATAATTAAGAGAAAAATAACATTATCTATAAGATGTTGAGTACAATAACGAGTATCTTTTCGAAGAGCTATAGGAAGCTCAGATACTTTATGGAAGCAGTTGAACTGATGAGGGGGTAAGCTTTCAAGATCAGCAGTAATTTTCTTCTGTCTTGATAAACTTAAAGTGAAGTTGTAGTGGTACAGGAAGAGCAACAAAAGTGGTCGAAAGAGTTGTAGTGGAACTCAGAGAAGTTGAAAAGTACAGTGTGTTTTCAAAAAAGTTACACCAGCACAAATCACACTTTATGCTGACGGGATTTCAGTATCTTTTTATGTCCGAGAATATCCTAGAAACGCATATCGAATTGCTCGAGAATCTAATTTATCTAATCTTTTTTTAAGAATTTGAGCAAAACACATGCACTAAAAAACTTTTGGAGGTAAATCAAACAACTGTTTTTCAGGATAAAAAACTGAGAATAGGGTTTTGCCATCTAAATAGAAGAAATCCTATTAATTAAGTGACAAGCAGTAAAGACCGTGTTAGCCCAAAAATACTTAGAAACATGCATATAAACCATTATTGTTCGAGCAATATCAAGTAAACGATGCTTTTTCTTTCAGCAATATCATTTTGTTGAGATGTAGAGCACACAAAGTTTGATGAATTACACCATGAGAAACACAATAATCTTGAAGAACATATTGCACATATTCCAAAGCATTATGATCGTAAAATCTTAAGCGAATAATTAAATTGAGTACTAATCTCTTTATAAAATCTTTAAAAAAAGAAAGCATTTCAAGCGATCTTTCATTAAAAATAACCAAGTCATAAAAGAATAGTCACACTAAAAGTTACAAAATAAGAAAAATAAGACACACTTTTAACTCAAGTAGGACCCCAAATATCAGTATGAATTTCAAATTGAGAACTAAAACGACCCTAGATGGAAAAAGTTCTATGATATTTACCAAATTGATATGACTCACATTGCAATTTAGAGACAACTTTAACAAAAGAAATAACAAGAATTTTTAAGATGAATGACCTAAATGTAAGTGCTACTGGATCACACTCATCACATATCAGAGCAGAAGCGCCCACTTTAGATTGATCTCCACATTGAAGATAATATACATTTTCTTGCTCATATCTCTCACCAATCACCTTTTTCGTCTTATATGTCCTGGACAGTAACATGATGAAGGACAAAAAGTAATAAAACAATGCAGAGTTTTGATGAAACAACTTACAAATAAAAGATTAAAAAGAATATGTGAAATATAACTAACATCAGTGAGTGCGAGAGAAAAAGTGAGATTGACAGTGCCAGTACTATGTTTCGAACTACCATCAACAAAAACTATAAAAGAGGTAGAAGATGTGTAAAAGTGAAAAAATTGTAAATTTATCAGTCATGTGGGTGACGCACCAAAATCAATGATCCAAGATGAAAGTGATGAACTTGCTAAATAAGAAATACCTAGATGTGTCAAGGTAGCAATATCTGAAGTAGAGACTGAATGCATCTATTGGATCAGAGAATCATACTCAGATTTTGATAGTCACATATTTGTTAGCGAAAGTATCAAGAGTATTAGAGTCATGGGCAGTAGATGATTCAGTAGTACCAGATAAATAAGCAGCTCGAGGACAAAAAGGTTTGCGATGCAACTCTCAACATTGGTCAATGTGTGATTGGTTCAATTGCAATGAGTATCACTTTTGAAAATTATCCTGACCACAACCAAAAACTCGACTTCTAGTAGATAAATCATGACCACGAAAAGATATACCCCAACATCATCGAGAAGTGTTATCACGACCATCCTTATACTCAGTCATAATAGATATATATATATAGCAATGGAAAGAACACAAGAAAACATAAGCAGGTAGATGAGTAGCAGAAAAGTAAAAAAAATCAACAAATATAATACCAGATGCAATGAACATCATCAATAGAAGAAGACAGAGAATCAATATAGAATAGGTAGAAGTACAATCAACAGTGCTCTAGTAGAACAAAGCATCAACAGTAGTAGCAGTATTCAATAGCTGATTGCATTTCAAACAGTAAAAGAACCAGTAAAGACAGTCGGTAAGGCCAGAGTCCAGCAACAAATGAGAGAAGATAACCACGGCTCAATATTGCAGCTAATAACAAAGTAATCAAAATCTTTGCAATGTACAGATACCAGGCAATGCACAGAAGACCAAAACAGGTCCCTGCAATCACTAGTGATAAGATTTAGAGCAGCAGTAGTAATCGGAGAGGGCAGGAGAAGTGGCAGTTGATGTCCGAAGTTGTTGTCACAATAGAGGAGGCTGATGAAGTCAAAGATATGGTCTGCAGTGCTCCGTATCAGTAGAAAAGTTCATCACGAAAAGAGAAGCCGACAAGGGCAGATGGCGTCGACGATGAGATCTGAAGGCATATATGTTGTCAGCGAGGAGGTTTGAAGGAAGAGATGCGTCAGCGAAGAGGATTGAAGGGAGATAAGGTGAAACATAGGAGATGTAGAGATGGCACAAAACGGGGGAGAAAACAAAAGCAGAGGACACCCGATCGGAGCCGGATTTAGTGGAGGAGCAAGCAGAGTTGGAGGAGGCATGTGATGGCGGTGTGACAAGGTCGATAGTGTTTGTGATGTTGTCGAAGAGGGCGAGAGGTTTCTAGGGTTAGGTTTAGGAGGAAAAGGAAGATGGATAGAGTTGGGGTGCAGATAAGCTTAGGGTTTTTTTGGTTTTTGGGTGAGGAGAAAGAAAGATGGGGACGATGGTGAACAATAACTCATGTTAATTTCAGGGGATTTTCGGATGTTTTTCAAGAAAATTTTGAACAATAACTTTTTTTTAAGATGAAGGCAAGAAAAACTAGGGTTAGGATTTTTAAGAAGAAAAGGCTAGGGTTAGAATTTTTTGAGGATACCATGTTGAGATGAAGAAGATGAAGAGAACATCGTATTCTCTCGATTTAGAGTGTGATCATTTATTTATAGAGAAAAGAAATACATATCCTAATAGAATTAGAAGAATATATAATGTCCAACTTAGAGTATAAGACCAAAATAAAGAAAAGAAAAAATCATATTTCTATTACAACAAAGAATCTCATTTCTACCTTAATAGATCTAACAATGAAAAACTTAGGATTTGTGCACTATATTGGGTGTAGTATTGGGTCATTTCCAGAAATAGTACTAAGTTTTATTTTGTCATGTAGTACAGTCCATAGATGTTCTTGAGAACCAAATCTGGATACACGTTCTCCAATTAGCGTGGGGAAGAACATATTCATCTGATTTGTCAGCGGGATTGGATCCTGATGATCAAAGAGAACACGAGGATTTTCATTTTTCGGGTTGGGCCCTTGGACTAGCTTGCTATTGGCTTAATTAAATATAATTTAGTGTAATATGAATTTCTACTATACCAAAAGAACAATAAGTTAATTCTCTTCGCTAGAAACCATTATAAACCTAAAAGAATTAATAGACCAACTTGTATTGCATTAAAGTGTTGAGCCCTAAAGTGAAGTAGGCATATATTCCACCATAGCATTCACCTCATTTGTAATAATGGTAGATAAGCCATTAACGAACCCTGCAATGTATTTTGATTAGGATTAGGAGATATAATTAGTATTATATTAGTATTTGTATTAGACTATGATTAGGATTATGTATCTGATTAGGATTCTATGTAATTGTGCATATATTTGAGGCGTTGCCTACATCAATAAGAAACGAATAACTCTCTCTCTCAATCTTGACATGGTATCAGAGCCTTAATCCCAAAACCTGAAACTCTAATTTCTACTTCTCTTTCTTTCTCTTTAAAAAAAATATTGTTTTTCTTCCTCCCCTGTCCTAAACCCATAACCCAACCGCTCAGATCACCACCATCAACATCATCTTCTCCTTATCTTCCCTAGTCACCAACGCCCAAACGATCTCCTCACACCGCCCAGCTGCCCAGATGCCCGCCATTGCCGATTCAGCCTAAGATCTCCACCAGAGATAAGTCCATAGACCCGCAGCTTCGTCTATTGCCCAACACCACCGCCATGAAGTCGACGCCGTCGCTTCTCCGCATCCTCTTCGTCCCTTCGCCAAAGAGACCAATCGCCGCCTCAAGTCTTTCGCCCATCATCGTGCCACTTCTGCTCGTCACGAAGTCTGACGTCGCCGCTTCTCCACATCCTCTTCGTCCCATCACTGGAGAGACCTATCGTAATCTCATCGAGGTTGGGATTTCCCCCTCATCATCGTGCTGATGCAGTCACCGTTGATATCGAGTGAACTTGAATTCAACCCGAAGTCGAGTTTTCGTCCACTCAAGCCGACGAGCCGACTGTAAACCGACCGAGCCGACAAACCGACCCGAGCCGACTGCTAGCTGGTCCAAGCGAGCCGACCAAGCTTACCAGGTCTGAAACTGCTGAAGTGTACAAGTAAGGTTAGGAATAAGTTTTTTTTTTGTTTTGTGGGTATAAAAGAAATTTTCTGCTTGTTTTGAGGGTATGGGTGTAGTAGGAATTTTTCTTTTCATTTTCTGAGGGAACTATTCGTCTGCTTTATGATGGCCTTTTTGACGGCTCAGATGAGAATTTCTGAGATAGTTTCTAGTAAAATTACATACCAAAAACTCAATGAGAATAATTACTTGCAGTGGAAGCGGGTGTTGAGATTTATATAGCTGGTCGAGAAAAAAACTAGTCATTTATTGGAGGATCCTCCTACTTTAGTAACTGATGCTTGAACATTGAACGACAACATCCTACTATACCAGATTTGACCACAATATAGCCTAAAATTCTCCATGTATAACTATGTAAGAATTGTGGTGTTTTCTACAAGATCTCTACGGAGGCAGCTGCAATATCAACGCCTGTGACGTTATTCAGGAGCTTTTGAAAGAAACATAATGGTTGGCCTATGAATGATCATTATGGCGAGTTCAATCGTGTAGCAGAGGAGCTTCGACGGATATTTTCGATCACGTATGATGTGAAGCAAATACATAACCAGTGAAATCAGTTAATGGTACTGACCTACATAAGTACCATCGACCCCGTTTATTCAACGGCTAGGCCTCAGATATTGGTAAGCTCTGCTCTGAGCTCTCTTCCGGAAACATTATTTCTTGAAGAATGTCGTTCTTGAGGCGACATCTGACACTATTACAGCAGTCTCAGATAGATCTGTCGTAGCAACCATGGGAGGCAAACTGCCGGTGGACGTGGAGGAGGCCGTGCTGACATGGAGGAAAGAGGGGGCTACTCTATTGGAGCCTTGGAGGTCGCGGTGATACCAAGGGCGGACGAGGAGGTCCTCGAGGACGAGAAGATGGCTCTGGTGTTATTGCTACTACTGCAAAGAGCCACGCCATACAAAATATCAGTGCCCCTTCTGAAAGGAAAACCAGTGAGAGGTGCACACGTCTCTGCCATTATTCCAGATGACGAGCAGCTACGATATCAGTTTGAGTAGTTCCAATTATTCCAGCAGTAACAGAACATACAAATTCAGTCTTCCTCTTTCTCTGCCACTCTCACTCAAATAGGTAATCATATATCTTGTCTTACATCGTTTGTTTCTCATACTTGGATTATGATTTAGGGGGGCAACTGATCACATGACTGAAAATCAAGATATAATGTCTTCTTTTGCTCCTGTCTTATATTCTAAATTTGTAGTCTTAGCATATGGCTCCCGCATACCTATTCAGGGTATTGGCACTACCACTACCACCCCTACTCTTCCTTTATCATCTGTCTTCTACTTATCTCGTTTCCCTTTTAACTTATTATCAATAAGTAAGATTATCAAAGTTCTGAATTGTACAGCGATATTTTTCGATATATTGTGTATATCAAAAGCTTTGAACGAGGAAGACGTTTGGCACAGGGCATGAGCGGAATGGACTGTATGACCTAGAGTTGGCATCCGATTAAGTGACTTGTATTAGTACTTCTTCAGCATTTGAATACCACTGTCAGTGAAGCTGCCCTTCTCTACATGTATTAAAACTTCTTGTTCCCCTTTAGGTTAGGTTTCATCCTTAGAGTGAGTCTTGTCAGTTAGAAAAAACCATCGTGTGTCTTACCCTAGTCGAGTCAATAAAAGGGCTGATAAGCCATTTGATTTAGTTTTATTCCAAGGTACGGAGTCTATGTCCATTACCTTCAAAATTGGATTTAAGTATTTTGTCAGGTTTGCGGATGATTGTTCTCAAGTTACATGGATATATCTGCTGAAAATCTCATTCTGAAGTATTTTCTATATTCAAACTTTTTTTTTAGAATTAAAGATCATTTCAATTCTAGAATTAAAATTTTGAGATCCGATAATGCTAAAGAATATTTGGATAACCACTTCAGTCAATTTTGAAACATAATGAAATTTTGCATCAACCCTCGTGTGTTTACATTCCACAGAAGAATGGGTGATGTGAAACATGTATGTGTGTGTGTGAAAATCAGTAATAAAACACTCGAACTACGCTTCAACAACATGAAATGATCATTGATAGGAAAAGATTAAAAATAACTATCTAGCAAACAACTGATCAAATAACATGCACAAACTAATCAATATCAATTCAAGAATAAATTAATAATATTATTTATGTTACACATACAAAAGATTCTACTATTAATAAAAAAAACTATGAAACTAAAAAGAAGCAGATGCATATAATCTCACGTTTGTGGACAGCAGTTAAATCGATAAAAATTCAAAGATTAAATATCAGACTCGAAATAATTGATTGAGGCTAGAAACGTACCTATGAGGATCATATGTGACCTCAGTGTCCTTGTGATAACTGTAGATGTGTAGATGTCATCTCCACGAATGCAACACTTCAAATCGTACGTGATTTGAACTTTAGATGAGAAAGATACGGTTTCAAAATGAACCTTGAATGCTTTAACGAGTCTGTTTTCACTGTAGCAATGGTCATACTTAGCAGCGGTGGTGCTATAGCAGATTACTGTAGTGGGTATTGTAGCGAGTTACTGTAGCGGGGTACTGTAGCAGGTTACTGTAGCAACATTATTTTTCTGAATTTTTTTTGTTTTTTATTGGAAATGAAGAAGAGATATGAGACTAATTTATTTAGGGTTTTGAAGAGAGATTGAGGAAAATATAATTAGGGTTTGGAAGAGGAGAAAGAGAAGAGAAATGGGATAGGCTAGTTAGGATTTCACACCACTAATTTAGGATTTCTCTAGAGTTTCACACATAAAGAGAGAGAATTGAGAGAGATCACAACTCACACAAATTTGAGAAAAATCTTTCATAATAATTCATTGTCTTTATTGTTTGATACAAGAGACCTTTATATAGGCTTTTATAAAATTTGAATACAACTCAAACTAAAACTCCTATCAAAATAAAATTACAATTCTTAAAATAAACTAAACTCCTAATAAAAATACAACTTCAAATAAGAAAACTCAAATAAAGAAACTAAAATTATATAGAGTCCTATTACTACTGAGAAACTGGAACAATGCGTCTTCTCTACTGGTGATACACGTATCATACACGTGGCTTGATGTCCGCATTCTCCCCATATTGGAGAGAACTCGACGTCGAGTTAGAAATGGAAGTGTTTTCATACTGCTTCAAAATTTCATGATTTATCTTCGGCAGTTCACTTCGGTCTAGCCATGTATCATCAATTGTGACTTTTCTGTTCAAATCAGATATTTTTGAATCCCACCAACTTGGGTGGCGATAATTTTATCATCTAAGAATTTACCAACTTGACATGGTGTATAGGGTAAAATATCTGGTAGTGGTGAAAGGAATGGGCTCTTGAAAATAAGCTCATGAGAAGGCTCATCAACAAGTGAGATAATATTTATAAGACCTTTATAATCTAATAAGTAGTCAATATTGAAAGTATAACTGATGTCAAAATCTATAAGAAGATCTAAAACATAAATATCATCATTCAGATTCATCAAGATTTGAAATGGATCAGAACTACAAGCATGCAACTTTTGAAAACATGGCCAACATTAAAAGTATTTAATCTATTCTTATCATCAGCTCATATCCCACGATTGGTGTTATTATGTGCAATTTCATCACTGATCTCTGTGGGTTGTTTGTGCATGTGTGATACAAAAAATGATGTAGATGATAATGCAGACTCAATGACTTGATACTGATCGGCTACGGGGATAAGATTTGTGAATAATTTCAATTTAGTACCTAACATACACCATAAAGAATAGGGTATGGTGTCAGCAGTAGGGGAGGAAGGGGTTGGTGACTAAAACAAGTAATGAAGGCAGGGGGCGGTAGTAGAGGAGGCGGAGAAGATGGTGTTGGCAGTAAAGCCGAGAAGGGAAAGGATGGGTGACAGTAAACTCCTTATCATAGGAGCGACTTTTAAGAAATAGTACTACTATCAGGCATAGATGCTTCAATGAAAACTCTGTCATTGATGACAATCTTAAATGGGCTTGGACAATTGGCAGTAACATGCCCATAACCTTGGCATTTGTAACACTTAGTCGTGGGACTAATTTTGAAAAAAAAAAATTCAGTGTTCTTACTTTTATTGTTATCAGACTTTTCTTTGACTTCGTTAACTATAGAAATCACACAAGGAACACTGGTTTTCGAGTTTTGATTGGAAGAATTCATGCGGAGTAGGTTATCAATTTTAGCCATAATATCATCAAGTGTTGGTTGAGACTCATTGAGTTGGTCGAGGGAGTGAATTTGGCCAGTGCAGATGAAAGTGTATTAAACCTATGGGGTTGAACAAATGGGAGAGGTCTAGACTTGTAAAAATATAGTGGCACTGGTTTAGTGATGAGTTTCTCTTTCATATATTCTCAAATCTCAATCAGTCATTGAGTTCGGGTTATCCTGTCTCTTTCCAAATCTGTCCAGTTTGGCTAGCTTGTCCAGTCAGTTTTGTGATAACGAACTTGACTTTCTCAGCTTTAGAAAGAAGGTATCGGTTAAGTACATGTCTATACTTTCTAACCAATTTAAAAAAAACTTGAAGATCCCTTAAATAACCAGAATAATCCAGACGACCATCAAAAATTGATACGTCCATGGTGTTGGCGTGAAATTGTAATTTTTTATTTTATATTTTTAAAATGCAAAAAAGCAGTAAAGTTTCCTAACAAGTACTTACAAGATATGAAAACAAAAGAAGTTTTTGAATCTGATATTTTTTAAATTGTCGGGTCAGTCAAACCCCAATTTTACCAGTCCAATTGGTCAGGTCAACGCAACTCAGGTTGAAGGTTTTTCGCACTTAGTGTTCCTTAATTATAGAACCACATTAGGTATCCTTTCTTGGTTAGACACCAATCGTATGAAATTTCAGAGAAAAACTTACATTTCAAGGTTTCCTAATTTACCCTAATTTTTTTAGATTTTAAATATAATTTAACTAGATGCAAGAAACTATGTTTAAATGCTTTATAGATGCAAATCCTACCTAACTGTGCTCTGATACCAAACTGATGTGAAACGTATATGCATGTGTGAAAATTAGTAATAAAACACTTAAATTACGCTTCACTAACATGAAACATCGTTGGTAGAAAAGGATTAAAACTAATAATCTGACAAACTACTGATCAAATAACATGCATAAACTAATCAGTATCGATTCAAGAATAAATTAATAATATTATCTACTTTACACATGCAAAAGATTTTACTATCAATAAAGAAAACTATGGTACTAAAAGGAAGCAGATACATATAATCCCACGTTTGTGGACAGCAGTTAAATCGATAAAACTTTAGATATTAAATATCAGACTCGAAATAACTAATTGAGCTTAGAAACGTACCTACTGAGGATCACATGTGACCTCAATGTCCTTGTGATAATTGTAAATGTGTAGAGGTTGTCTCTGCGAATGCAATGCTTCAAACCGTGCGTGATTTGGTCTCTGGATAAGAAAGATACGGTTTGAAAATGAACCTTGAATGTTTTAACAATTCTTTTTCACTGTAGCAGTGGCGGTACTATAGCAGCGGTGGTACTGTAACAGAACCGTAGCAGAATACTATAGCGGGGGGGGTACTGTAGCAGGATACTGTAGCAATATTTTTTTCTGTATTTTTTGTTTTTTTCTATTGGAGATGGAGAAAGAGATATGGGACTATTTATCTAGGGTTTTGAAAAGAGATTGAGGAAAATAGAATTAGAGTTGGAAGAGGGAGAAAAAGAAGAGAAAAGAGATAGGCTAGTTAGGGTTTTACACCACTAATCTAGAGTTTTTCTAGGGCTTATACACAAAGAGATATTTGGGAGAGATCACAACTCACAGAAATTTGAGAAAAAACTTTCATAATAATTCATTATTTTTATAGTTTAATACAAGAAGCCTTTATATAGTCTTTTACAAAATTTGAATACAACTCAAACTAAAACTCCTAATCAAAATAGAATTATAATTCTAAAATAAAGAAACTAAACTCCTAATAAAAATATAATTCTAAATAAGGAAACTCAAAATAAAGAAACTAAAATTATATAGAGTTCTATTACTACTAAGAAACTGGAACAAGACATCTTCTCTACCGGTGATACACGTGCCATACACGTGGCTTGATGTCTGCATCAATGGAATAGCTGAATGTAAGAATAAATACCTTCTTGACTTTGCTAGAAATCTCCTATTTCACAAATAAGTACAAGAAGAATTCTGGGGTAATACTGTTTTGACTGTTTGTTACTTGATAAATCGAATGTCATTCTCTGCACTACAAAATAAAATCTCATATTCCGCCATATACCTGGACAAAGATTTGCTCCCCTATGCCTCCAAAAATATTTGGGTCTCTTTGTTTTATCCATAATCATGGTCCTCATAAAATAAAACTTGATTCCAGGTCTCTTCGAGGGATTTTTCTTAGTTATTCTAAAACTCAGAAAGATTATAAATGTTTTTGTCCATCTTTAGGCAGATATGTCTCGTCGTCCGGTGTAACTTTCTTCAAGTCTAAAACAGAGATTTCCACATTTGCTTCTCCCTTAGTGTCAGAGGATGACTATGATTATCTATTCTTTCAGAAAACATTAGTCAATGTGATAAGTCAACATCTGAAAACGTAAGTGGCAAAAATCAACTTTGATTTCAGGATCCGCTTCAAACCTACAATGACGAATCACCCCTCTTCCTGTACCATCGTCAGCCTCAGTACCAAGTCATGCACAAGATCAAGTGAGGTTGTCTGCTCAGTTACCTGGTACTTCTACTTCTGATCTTTTCATTGCAATGCGAAAAGAAAAATGTACTTGTACTCAACATCTTCTCTCAAATTTTGTTTCTTATTCTCATTTATCACTTTCTTTTCATTCATTCATTTCATCTTTAGACTCACACTCGATTCTCAAGAATGTATCAGAAGCACTATCTATTCTAAGTTGGAATCAGGCGATGCAGGAGAAGACTAGATGTCATTTCGTTCTGTCATGATCAAGTATGTGATTGACAGCAAAAAAAGTTCTGCAGAGTGGGTTTTATTGCCCCAATTGTTTCGAAGATACCTATGAGTTTTGCAAGTGTTATGATCGTTCTCAACAATTGGGTCAAGTCACTAGGAGAAACATGATGCCACTATAACTGATTTTGGTAATCGAACTTTTTGATTTGTGAGGCATCAATTCATGAGACCTTTCTCAAATTCTTTTGGGAATTTGTACATCCTAATGGTAGTTGATTATGTGTCCAAATGGATAGAAGTCGTACCATGCAAAGCCAATGACAACAAGATTCTTAAGATTCTCAAAGAAAATATCATCTCACGATTCGGTGCACCACAAGCCATTATAAGTGATAATGGTGTTGGTCCCCGAGATGATGTCAAATGCGGAACTATCTCTGGTTGTAATTATGGATCTAAAAATACCCAAGTCAACACAAATTAAAACAAGAAGGATTAACGTTAAGCAAATAAATAAACTTGCAAAAAGAAAATAAATCTCAGAGAATAGACAAACGCAAACACGAGAGATTTATCCTGGTTCGGTCCTTGTGACCTACATCCAGTCCCCAAGCCACCCGCTTGAGATTTTCCTTTATCCTTGATTTTGTACACCCAAAATCACAACCATGCACACCACTTGATAAATCCCCTTTACCAAATGTGTACACCTTCTCTACATCCAAGAGAACACCTTCTCTTCCACAAGAAAATAAACTTCACCTTGTACAACTGCCTCTACACCAAGAAGTCACCCGTGTACAATGATTGCTTTGAGTATTACAACTTTCCTATAAGCCTTGGTATTGTGTATGAACGTGGACAAGGTCTAGTATAGGAGAAACTTCAGAGAACTTCACAATGGAAATGACTTTTGGTGATGAACTGAAGTGGAAAATTCAGTTTTCAGGTTGACAGAATTTTGGCTTTGGAAAACTGAAGATTTGGATTGATGTTTGGCCTTTAGATTAACTACCCTTTATATAGCTGAAGACTAGGGTAAGTTAGGGTAGTTATAGGAGCAATTCAAATGATAGGAACGTTGAAATTCGTTGCACAAAAGACCAGATAACGAAAACTGTCCAACAGTCAGAAACTGCCTATAGTCGACTTGCTTATAGAGTTAGTCGACTAGACTAGGCAATTTTCCTTCTATTAGTCGACTTGGTTTGGGCATTAGTCGACTAGGTCAAGAAACGTTGGACTGACAGTTTTCTGTTTAACTGATTCAAGTCGACTGCAACTAACTGTTAGTCGACTGGACCAGGGATTAGTCGACTAGGGGACAAGGGTTAGTCGACTACACTTTGATATTAGTCGACTATATTGACTGTCAAGTCGACTAATGCAGAAACAGAGAGTTGGGTCTGAATTGACACACAGGATTAGTCGACTTAGGGTTGGGTCAAGTCGACTACACTTTGGGTTAGCCGACTTGAAGAAGGTATTAGTCGACTAATGGACTCTGATATGTGTGTATGTGTCAAGGCTTTTTACAAGCTATTTCATCTTTACAAAATACATCATATCAACTCTCCTTGGGACATCTTGATCATGTAGAACTCTTGATTCGTCATGTGTTAGAGCTCCAAATGAAATGCTCCACAAAGTCTTCATCGAAATATGTTCCAACAAATGGCACACTTTTGCAATCGTTCTTTTGAGGCTTTGATAAAGAAGCCCTCAATCACTCACAAGTTATCTATTCATCATCATCTTCAAACAATTAGGCAAGTTGAAGTGACAAAATATGCAAATCAAGTAAATTTTGGAGAGAACTATAAATCAAAACTGAAAGGATTGGTCCTTAATATTGGTGGATGCCTTATAGCCCTACCGAACTGCTTTCAAGACTAATCTTAGAATATCTCCTTATGGGCTTATATTTAGAAAAGCTTGTTACTTACCTGTTGAATTGGAACATCGAGCCATGTAGGCTATCAAACAATTGAACTTTGACTTAGATATGATTAGAGAATATAGGAAACTCCAACTAAATGAGTTGAAAGAGATTAAGAGTGATACTTATAAAAATGCTAAAATTTACAAGGAGAAAACGAAGGTGTTTCACGATAAAATATTTTGCGAAAGTTTTTTACATCGGGTCAAAAAATCTTGTATAATTCTAAGACTTCATCTGTTTTCAGGTAAGCTAAAATTAAGATGGATAGGACCTTTTATTGTGCGAGTTATTTTTTCACGTACGGGGGTGGGAAATCAAAAACCCTAAAAACAGTGAGATTTTTAAAGTAAATGGACATCTAAGCCTTTTTGGGGGTTCCAAGCTAATGAAGAGGAAGAGGTCATGGTTCTTCATGAACCTCAATATTTGGACTAAGATAAAGAGTTGTACAAAATGTAAATATTTGTAAATTGTTTTTTTGTTTAAGATCTTTCTTGTTCTTATATTATTTATATATATCCTACCTTTTAGACCTTTGTCTTAAGGACAATACAAAATTTGGTATGAGGGGAGGTTTCACTTTGATTTTTTTCCTTTTGTATATATATCTTTATTTAAAAACATGTTTAATATTCCACAATTAGTCAAGTTAGTAATAAGCAATTTGTGTGATTAATTTCAAAATTCAAAGGTAGAGTTAAAAAGAGAGAAATCTTAAAATCTTAGATTAGACATAAAAACTGAAAAATAAACATCTTAAATATGCCTAAGTGAATATGCACCACACTTACACTTATCACACCAGCCCTTAGTCTTGGGATGAAAAGAAATAACTTGAAACACTTCTAAAAAATCATCAAAAAGAAAATCAAAAAGAAATTATTACTAAGTAGCTGGTATTGGTGCCTCAAAAAACATTAATATTCACGTCGAAAGGTGATGGAAAATAAAAGGCAACCTATATATAATAAGTCTTATTTTGTCGTAGTGGTTACTCGAGTAAGTAAATCCTAGGGCGCCTCTACACCTAGTGCCCTAAAACCATCTGGTTTGGTAGTCATTGGCTCAAAGCTCGCTGCATGAGTATCCTAGAAAGCCTAAACAAGACACTTATAAAAAAGTGTGGCTTTTAAGTAACTTATAAAAAAAGTGTGAAACTTAGAATCAAATCCCAAGATGAAAGACGATCCCACGATCACAATGTGCATAGGATCTAAAACATAAGAAAGATGGGGTGAAGAATAGGATTTGAGTCTTAATAATAGAACGATAGGATTTTTTGATTTGAGACCACTTATGAACAAAAATCTTGGATACTTAGAATCTTAGTTACTAATAAGACTAGTTATGGATATTGTAAATTAAAAATTATTTTTTCTCTTTTCTTTCTTTTTCATTTATCTTTTATTATTTTCGTTTCTTCGAATTTTGTGGGTAATTTCATTGCAAACCCTCACGAGACAACACTCATTCATTAGGATAAGCTAGGGGTTTAAAGGCTTGTTGCATGTTCTAAGTGCAATCGTGATTCCTGTGAAAGTGAGCTGGTTTTGTTAGGTTTTGTTTTGCTCAAGTACTAGCAAAAGATAAGTTTGGAGGTATTTGATTGACAGCATTTTGTTACACTTTTATACTCCTATTTATCTACTTTATTCATAAATAATGTCACTCGAATATTTTTGTGTTTTTGTGTAGAAGTTAGGTTTGAATAGAAAATCAAAGAAATGAAGCCCCAAAGATGAACTTTTCAAGCCCAAACCGCAAAACCCAACACATCTACTCAGATCCAGATTTGCGTGAGAGCAAATCAAGTAGATTAAAGCAAAACAAGTCAAAAATTATGAAGAATAAAGTATTAAAGTAAATGAAGTCAGATTGTGCAAGATTTTCACCATATTATTTGGATCTTCTGTACCCCTCTCCTTCAGCTATAAAAGGAGAGGAATTTTAGGGTTAGAAGGATACCATATTTTATAGAAAAATTGCAGA
Source organism: Agave tequilana (assembly GCA_038442645.1). Lineage (NCBI taxonomy): Eukaryota > Viridiplantae > Streptophyta > Magnoliopsida > Asparagales > Asparagaceae > Agave > Agave tequilana. Next base: position 3,918 of record JAVJIF010031422.1, on the reverse strand, counting down.
AATTCTTGGAGTTTCTTACTGTTCTTCAAGGTCCAAATGTTGTTCTTCAAGTTTATGTTTGTAAGTTCTTTTAATTAATAAAAGTCTTTATTTTTAGTTGATCAATTTTTGTTCTTTCATGAATTCATTTTGCTATTGTATTTATATTGTTCTTGATCTAATTATGAGTAGCTAAATCTTAGAAAGTATCTAAGTTAGATGAAACTAGATCAGCAACTTGTTAACTCATTTAGATCTCTTTATTTTGTGCTTCAATGAAAATAAGCACAAGATTATGTTAGGTTAAAATAAGATAATTATTAGATAATCAAAACTTGATAGATTATATATTGTTAAATAATATTTATGTTAAGATTGAAATCTAGACTTATCATATTTAGATATAATTAATTTTGATTTATATTTCTTATAATTGTTGATTTAATCTAAATTGATAGGTTCTTACATAATCATGTATAACTTATGCTTTAAGAAAATAAATTGATATAGTAGTGATTCTTAGAGAGATCTAATTAGCTTTCATATTATTAATTTAGTGAATTCTACCTAGAAGCTCGTTCTTTCTGAAATTGTTAGAAGTCTTTAAAAACAACAAACATCTCTCTTTATTCCTCAGTTCGTCTACTAAATAAGATTATTAAACTAGAGATAACTATATTTCTTGAGGATTCGACCCGCAAAGTAGTACGATTAGATACCGTATGCTTGCGATAACATATTAAAATTCACATCAGTAGCCAATGCCGCCTTTGATCTGCTTAATGACACATCCTATCAACTTTGTGCAAGAGTTTATGAGGAAGATGTGAATTGGCCAATAATTTTCCTGATGTTCAGTCAACAATCATATAGACAATCTAACTGGTCGAACAATCAACAAATGCATGTCCTTCAGGCTTTAAATCTATTTGATATTTCGAATATAGATTATGCAAGTCAATGGCTGTAATCATGGGATGTACATAGGGGTTTAGGCCAGCAGTAAATCAGTTAGCGCCACGGCCTCATTTCCATTTGGATCCGGCCTAGAGCCCAGGATCCCCAATTCACGGCACACCTATCGGCCAGCATGTTAGTTTGTGTAGCACCATAGGCTCCTATCATGGAACCGTCTCGTGTACTTTTAAGAGTTTTTACGTGTCCGGGTCTCATGTTTATATCAGTGTGGTCATGTCCGTGCAACAAATATGCGCCATCGCACCACCTCTAATTAGCATTTTTGAACCACAAGAAGGTCACATATCTCAACTATAGTTAGCAGTGGAACAACTTAGTTGAGTCACATGGTCCAAAGTTCATTGATGGCTAATTTGCCATCACTACGGTTAAGGTGAATATCATGTTAGGTGAATGTGCCTCCACATTTAAGGGCTCACGGCATTTTGATGCATGACAAGTTTATCTATCTACTCAATTTTCTTAGGGAATAGCAAAAGAAAACAACAAACTGAACAGCAAATGGAAAAATCAAATTGAACAAGAATCCAATCCCTACCACAACATCATGAATGGAGGCCGTCAACCCGCCATCGGAATGCTCGCCCGAACCCCATGAGCCGGTGGTCTGCATCCGGCACAGCCACAATCCTCTCAAACAACTCCTCGAACCCAAACCCCTCGAAAAGCCCTCAGCTGGGTCGCCATTGTTCTCTTTCAAGAACTTCTCGCGGCAGAAGACGGAGACGACGACGGAGCTGTGGGCGACGGCGGTCCTGAGCTTGTCGATGTTGACGGCATCGGGTCGGCCGTCGGAGGAGAGGGCGGCGTAGCGGTGGCAGGAGAAGTTGGAGGAGAAAAGGAGGTGCTGGAGGTGGTGGGGGTTGAGGTGAGATGGTTGGTTGAGATGGAGATTGGTGGTGTTTTGGGTCTTTTTCTCTGGGGTTCTTGATCTTGTGGTTGGGTTTGGGGTTGGGGTCGAAGAGGAGATGGGGAGGGGAGGATGGAGATGGCCATTGCAGAGGAGAGTGGGGGTTGGGTCTAAGGGAAGAGTGACATGGGCTGTTCTTGGATGGGGACAAAGACAACAATGTTGTTGGCATTTCCATTTTTTTCTTAGTGTAATGTTTTCCTTTTTTTTCCTTTTTTGGATTCCTTTTCCTTCTTTTGTTTCTTTGAGGAGAAATGCATATTTGTTTTTTTTATTTTTATTTATCTGTTTGTCTATTTTTTAACTAAAAGTTATAACTAGTTATAAATTTGACACTTTCTTCTCACATTTCATGCATTCTTACCAATGAGCCAAAAGCCAGACCAACTTTGCACTAATAGAAAGCATGAAATAGAGGTGTTAATCGGTCAGTTTGAGTGGTTTTATTGTACTTTTGATATCTCATATTGAAACGGCGGGTCATAAAAGGTTTGAAACTTATTCATCGGTTGGGTGGGTTCAGATTTGAGGTAGATTTTAACGTATTGGAAATATCGAGTGTGTGGACAGCTCCTCTTCAAAATTGAATATTACCTTTTATTTTGATTTGAGTGATCAAATTTACTTAGTACCTCTGTAGTCCATCTGACATATTACAAGCAGTGTGTGTGTGGTGATCTATCATCCAAGAGGTATTCTCTCATTTGATGGGTGACTAACAACAACAATCCTCACAAGACAATGACAGTCCCCGTTTCAGTTTGAAACATTTGAGTTTTGATCTCCTTTGGAATTTTCTCAAATTCTTGTGTCTTACATTGTTAATACACTTCGGGTGTTTATTTTGATTGATATGTGAAAGATATAGGGCCTACAATGTTTCGTACCCAAAAAAAAAAAAAACTATGTTAGGGGGACGGATACCTTCTCTTAAGATAAAAATTACTATATTTGTAAAAAAAAATGATGAATTTATTCATATAAATCTATTCTAAAGTCTTGTGATATATTTTCTAATTTTAGAAATGTCTAGTTAACTTGAGATACTTCAGATGTGATAATTTTTTATTTTATAATCATTCATTTAAATAGATTAATATCATAGATAATAAGAATGTTAAATGTATTATTATCAAGCTGCAATCTATTTTGATGATAGTAATTCACACACATGATTTGCTTTTCACAAGATTTGCTCCACAATTCTACGCGCCTGAAAAAGAAATTGCTCACAATTTAGAATGGCTTGATTAGTCAACTTGCCATGTGGATTAGACTACTAATCTCTTTCATTAATTGACTTATAAAATCTATAAGTCGACTCATGTATAATACTCCTTTTCTGTATTCTGTCTAGTCGACCGGTTTGCACATTAGTCGATTTATAATTCTTATAAGTCGACTGGACTGCCTATCTTGATCTGTTTCTTCTTGTCATCGTCTTCTCCAATCGGATTGGATCTTCTTGAACCATCATCCCTCTTGAAACAAAGCAAAATCCTAACAATCTCTACCTTGACTTACTTCCAAGCCTTTAGCAAAACACCTTGAGATTTGAATTACAATCTTGATTCTTTCCTTGATTTAATCATAACTTGAAGCCTTAACTCTTGCCCCCTCTTCATAGGGCCTTTGGATGATTTCTGTCATAGCTTGGGTCACCTGGCCTCGTCCGAATGCACCCTTTCTCTTTCCTGCAACACTTTGACCTGATTCATGTCCCATCACAATCTTTCTTGAAGCTTCACCTCGCGATGGAGCTCACTTCCAAGCTTATCAATGAAACTCCATCTTGAACGGAGTTTTCTTCCTTCAGTTTGTATAACCCTTCACACTTTCTCCTTCAAGGATTGCCCTGTCTCTTAGCTAAATGTAACAATGCCTTATTGCATTTGGATGCGGCATCTTTCTTCGTCTAGTATTTCTATGGATATTAAATTGTATTGTGCCTCTGGAACATATCAGACCGCCTTCAGAGCACGCACTGTCCCATCTCGTTCTGTAACTTTAATTCTCTCAGTGCCAATGACCTCGCAAGCCGAGCCATCCAC